>JAUCMT010000028.1:11144056-11157831 GCA_032357475.1 Enteromius thamalakanensis
AACCCACAGGACACAAAAGCAATCAAATAAAACTGCATAAGCAGCATTTTTAAGATCTTGTTTTGGCACTGCAGAACCAGGTCCAGCACAATCTTTAATGCTGTATGCAGGTGATGGGCAAAATACAATCCTCTAATAAATTTATAGCAATCTCTGTATTACTCATTTGCTGAGTCTTCGATGGCATCAATCCTAACCAACCAAATACGCCTCAATCCACTGACCACCTATTTCTTAGAGATAAAACATGGTCGTATTAGCAAATCCTTGAGTTTCTAAAGCAGAAGTTCATAGCCTATAATGGTTTATGACAAATGACACTCTATAACATCCAAAAGCCTTCATAAAATTATCAAATCATTCCTAAACAGCCTGCAGATATTTTAACAAACAGACAAAGCAGTACTAAAACAGATAAGCAACAATCTAATAGCAAATAAATTAGTGCATACTATTTGGATTACTAAGTTCAGCTTACTGCAGCTGGTCTCAATTACAATTAGATCATCTGTAGAAAAACTCAATTTCAAATTGAAACCAATAGGTAGAATTTGTTAAAATTAGATTAAAAGACAGGAAAACATAAATTCTACTTTTGGGGTTCATTGGTCTCATTCACTAATTCTATAAAGTGTTACACATGCTTAAAAAGGTTTTTACAAACCCGTGGGATTTACATCTTCTGTACACATAAATCTGTTCTGACATCTGGGTTATTCTAAATAATAATAGTAATTATCAAAACATGTTCCAATTAGGTTCGTTTTTTACATACATTTCTTCTACAGGGTTCACAATACTTTGGATTATTTCCAATTATGGGTTATTAATAATTATTAATCAGCTGCTCCACATTTCCAACTAATGCATACAGCTAAAATTATATACTTTTTTTTTTTAATTTCCAGGTTTGTAAATTCTAATTCTAAAACTCCCTCATATCTATTTTTTATTTATTTTACAATAATAGGCAACTAATTTCATTCATTAAAATCAAGACTTCACTTCGTAGTATGAAATACGATATGTCTGATCTTTATGTACAGGTCACATTTGGTCAACTGAATAAAACGGAGGACAGTTTACTCCTAACTTGTACTCTTCACATCTATACCTGGAGAAAAAACCCTGTGCAGATCCATATTTTCCTACACCCAAGTGAAAAGTGACCTTCCCCAGTGCTGACTGCGGCCTTGTATACTGATTTCATTATCTGAACATGTAATTTAACGATCTTTAGCAATGTAATGGCTGGGAATTCAGATACTGATACAGCATTTTAGATGCATGCTAATTTCCCTGCAGAATAATAAATCGCATTACACAGGCATATAGCAGTGCTGCAGTCGGTCTCTAACTCGATTAAAGAAATAAGATAGGCAATTTAAAGCTATAAATTATATGTAGCTAATATGAAATGGAGTCAAATTCAAGTTAATTTGAATTTTGAGGAGTAATATGAATCTCAATTCTGATAACAAGAAAGAAAGAAAGAAGGTGATAAAAGAAAATGCTGAGATGCTGTTCTTTGCTTTAGGTTTGTGAGCAGGTGTGTTTGAGGAAGGCAAATGGAGGAGTAGGTGGTGTTCTTGGCTTCAGGTTCACAGAAATAACAAAAACATTCTCAATATTCACAGCTAATCTGTCAACGTGGTTCTCACACGGCTCTCATGTAGCATGTCATGCGGAGAAAGAACAAGGCGCAGAGCAATTTTCATCAGCAGCGCTGTGATGGACGGGGCGGCAGAGATGCTGTGTCAATTTCCATAAATCTCAATCGCATCAAAAGGTGCAAAAAAAAGACTGATACACAAATTTTGAACTTAGAAAAAGATTCCTATATTACTGTTCAAATAAATTAGTGCTGTCAAAAATAACACGTTAATGATGTTAATTATTTTTGTTGTTAATTATTGTTCTCATTGCAAAGACAAATAATATGGTATATTTCAGCTTGATTTAAACCACCACTATTATAAAAAATTATGTATCTGTGTGCTGTTATTTATCTTTTGGTACGCACTTAAAAAAAAAAAAAAAAGGTTAAGATTTAGGTGTAATTGCAAATAGTGATTAATCATGAACAATCCACTGAAAATCCTGATTAATTTGATCAAAAATTGTAATCATTTGACAGCCTTAAAATAAATATTTTGGCCTCGAAGAGAGAAAAAAAAAGAAAAAGAAAGGGTTCTTCAACATTTTTCAATCCAAACACCCCTTTGGTGGTAGACTGTAGACTGTTGAGACGCACACGTTTTGGATAAAAGCATGGGATATTTCAAGCAACAGCTCCAGCGATGAAAAAACCAACAAGGCCAGCCGCATCTTGCCGAGGTGCATTCTCTTTATCTACTTAATTTGTGTGCTCAGCAGTACTGTTTTAGTCTTGAGTGTCACCAAGCCATGTACTGTAGCTTCCGCAGCTCCAGGCACGTTAACCCTAACCCTGTTTTGGCTTCAAAACTGTTCAACTGTTCAAACAAAAATGTTTCCACCTCCATGCTTCACAGTAGGTATGGTGTTCTTTGGATGCAACTCAGCATTCTTTCTCCTCCAAACATGACAAGTAGAGTTTAAGTACCAAAAAGTTTGATTTTGGTTTCATCTGACCATATGACATTTCCCAAACCTCATCATCCAAATGCTCTCTAGCAAACTTCAGACGGGCCTGGACATGTACTGGCTTAAGCAGGGGGAGACATATGGCACTGCAGGATTTGAGTCCCTGGTGGTGCAGTGTGTTACCGATGGTAGCCTGTGTTACTTTGGTCTCAGCTCTCTGAAGGTCATTCACTAGCTCCCCCTGTGTGGTTCTGGGATTTTTGCTCACAGTTCTTGTGATCATTTTGACTGTTTCTGGTGTTGTTTGACCGCTCTTTGGTTTTGGCCATAGTGGAGTTTGGAGTGGGACAGTTTGAGGTTGTGGACAGGTGTCTTTTATACCGGAATTTACCAATTAATTCATTAAAAATACTACAATGTGATTTTCCAGATTTTTTTTTCTTATTTTATGTCTCATAGTTGAGGTAAACCTATGATGCAAATTACAGGCCTCTCATATTTTTAAGTGGGAGAACTTGTACAATTGGTGGCTGACTGAATACTTAATTACACTGTAATTTTTCCTAAACTAGTGTGAGATCAGACAACCTGCTGTACCACCAAGGAGCAAGATATTTTCTGATAAACTTACATTGTAGGTCTCCAGTTTCACTCGGTTCCGGAAGACAAAAGTATTGAAGTTTGCATGCTGAAAGACCTCATCAAATGCAGGTTCGTTCTGTAAAAGCAAGGCAAGACTATAATGTAAGTGGATTACAAACAACATGTTGTAAAAAAAAAAAAAACACTCCATGAGAGATTGAATCAACCTCTTTGAGTTAGACCTTGTTAAAAATCCTTGGGCTTAAAAGCCTATTTCATAAACACCACAGAAAGAACTCCAATTTATACACTGTGCTGCTTCTCAAAACGTCTTTGTAATACGCTGGCCAATCCTTAAGGCCACACTTTCATGTAGCACACGGATGGAAATCTGAGAGAAAAAAAAAAGAATGAGTGAAAAGCAGACTGGAAGAAGAAACTCACCGAGTCCTTGAGCTGGCCGAGATAACCTGCGTTTTGGCCAAGGAGGGTCTCAGCACTTTCCTGAAAGCAAGTCACCCATTGGTTGTCTCCAAAATCAGCAATGTTGGCCTGCAAGAATGAAAAGACAATTAATTAAGAAGGAAACAATCATTTCACCCTTAGTTATGTCCAACAGATACAGGCCAAATTGAACTGGAAAAATGGTGGTGTCTATGAACATCAGATCCAGTGTTAAATACAGCGAAGTTGCTCTGCAGATGGGATGAAAAACAAGAGAAACTGACTTATCTCTAGATGACGGAATGCTGGAGCCAAATTGAGTCTAAACAGAGCTGTAACATTTTATGGTTTCTATTTATACAACATTTTTGGCCGCAGACCAGCAGCAAGATTTATTTGCCCATTTCTATCCTGTCCTGGAATTCGAGATGCAGCTTTAAATACAAAAAGGGGCAATTAACAAAACACAGACTGAGCTGATAAACAGCAAAACAGAAAGTGGCCTTAGATGAACAATGCCTTTAGAGGAAGAAAACTGCAACTAACACCGTTAGAGATTCATTTCAGAAAGCATAAAGGGGGATGGTAGAGTTCGTTATTTTAGGACAACCAGAGAATACTGACTGGAGGAGTTTAAAGTGTTATTTCAGAAGGGGCAGGAGAGCCAAGGGCAAGTCCCTTACCGAGAGCATGAGACGATATTTGAAGTCGGGGAACTCTTTGTCGCATTTCTCACAGCGGAACATGCCATTCTGCTGGTCCACAACCTTCTTGTTGCAGTCTTTACTGGGACAGGCCTGATACAAGCAGTTCTCTTTGCGGATGTAGACTATTGTGGCGACGCAAGAGAAATAATCAGCCTGGTAAAAGAAAACCATTAAAAATATATTAGTACTGTATCTGCAACATAAAGTTGATACTATTAAACACATTAGCAATTTATTATTATTTTGCACAACAATAAAGATGGAGTTGGTGTGTCCAAACATTTTGACCGATAGCGTAACATCCTAACTAAACTTCTATGGGATTAAAAAAAAAAAAAAAAGGTTATTAGATGCAGAACTTGCATAACATGATATATAGAGTTTAAAAATACAACCTGCTAAATGGGGCAGGAAGAAAGGCAAAATAAAAAATTAAGAAAACTTGCCTATATTAATTTAAAAGTGGTATATGCAAAACAGAAGATATGCATAAACATTAAAAGGGCTTCTGAAGGCAGTCTGGAAACAGCAGCCGTAGAGCACCTGGAGGGGAGGTCAAAGGCTCTTTGCTAAATGTATGCAGAAGAGACAATGGGAGGACAGGAAGTGCAAAGCCACTGGGGCTAGAGATGAAAAGGGAGACACAGCGATACTAGGAATTATTTCGTGCAGTTGGCACTTCCCGCTTAGACTGTACACTCCTGTATGCCGATGACTTGTCTGCAAGCCTTAGAGGCACAGACACCATATTTTGTTGTGAGAATCATATCAGATTAATAATTTTTTCCAAACATAAAAGCATGAAGTTTTATTATAATTTTTTAAAATCAAGCTCAGTCACTCAACCCTGTTGCAAGTATTTCTTTAATTCATGGGAAATACATTAACCAAAAAATGTAATAAGCATTCAAACACGCAATTTCAGATCCTATTCTGTAGCTTTTTTATGAAAAGCTGCTTTTCAACTATTGGGCCGAGCGGTCCGAAACTGTCCAGTACGATTCCAGTTGTGTTTCCATGTGAGCCAGGTACATCACGGCATGTTTACAAAATGTTCGGTCCAGATCAAATTCGAAATTCGGCCTGGTTAGACAATCGTGCTGAACCGTGTTGGTAGAGTGTTTTTCTGTTGCCTCTTCTGTAAAGAGCCGTTCAGCTTGAAGGTTGACAAGGGGCTAAAAATACCTCAACAAGGAAGGTGGAGATAGTTTTAATAAAAAGAACTGCGTGTTTGAGGGAGAGAAAAGAAACGAGGTTAAAAAAAAAAAGTCTTGAAAAGTCAGCTAAGGGCACCTTATTGTTTTACACACATCACACATCAAGAAATAAGGACGGACACAGGAGATTGGGGATTACAGGGTGAAAATGGGGTCAGTGGCTGGACATGAGCATGACTCTGCTCTTCACAAGGCTCTGGAGAAACACATTAAACTAAACCTTTCCTAAACAAGCACACAGGCTTACCCTGGTGACAATGGTATTAATGAAAGCACAAAGATGAGATTCTTCTGCAATGACCTACAGTGAGCTCAGAAAATCAGGGCTTGATTCATATTTATGCTGTAAAATTGACTCTTTAATGAAATGCAAAAAAAGGGCACTTTGCCTTTCCGAGGACCAAGAATTCCGCTCACAGTGGATTTATCGTCTCTTTGGACCATAATCTATACAGAGCCTCTGGCAAAGTCTTAACCCTATATTTTCTAAGGAAATGGGATACGAAAACAACAACAAATGGCAAAAACGTGTTACTACTGTAATTGATTTCTCTTCTAACAGGTTTATTGCTGACCACCCAGTTGTTTCGCTTTGAGAATTCAACCCCAATTAACTTCTCGAAGGGCTGGAATTGATATTCCGTGTCATTTCAAATAAATAAAAAGCCTCCCGGGAAATGTGAACGACAAAGGCAGAAAGCAGATAGAAAAAGGCTTGCTATTCAATAAGTGAAATATCCCTGTAAATTACTGTCATTTCACTTAGTGACAAAAAATTCCCTCTGAACATTTCCGCCTCTCTGAAATACAATAATTAATCCAGCAAATACCTATGTAATTATGGTCACATTCGTTTGGTAGATGAATGGGTTCTCACAGAGGGTTCATAGAATATTTTTCTAGTTGTCAGTCAATATGGCTGACAATTTTACTTTGCTTTTTTGTGATTTTTTTGTGAGTTTGTCACTCAGTCAAACATAAGATTTTTTTTCTAATCCAAATAAAACATTACAAAACATTTTTTTAAAAGATATTTCAAAAAGTACAATTCCTTTTTGACTAAATGTTTTAAAAAAAGAATTGAACAAAACCACTAGATTCTCTGCACCACTTTCTTCTCCAGACCAGGAAATCAATTTTAAAATTCCCTTCCAATAATTTTTAACAGGATATTTTCATTCTGGCAACATGGGGCAGAAAAGTAGGACACAAATATTTTTTGCAAGGAGCAAAGTTAATTAAATACAGCTGGCTGTGAGCTTTTAGCAGTCTAACCTTGTGTCCCAATAGAGCAGATAGGATGAGATCAGGGTGAGGCAATGAGCACATCACAAAAAGGGTCTGAACTTTTTTCACAAGTAAAAAATAAAAGATCCTACACTTAATTCAAATTGTCATATGAACTAGTGAATGTGAATATTAAAATGTGAAAGACTGTTTTTATATATGAATATATATATTTTATATATGAAACCTACATGTATCTGTTAACCTCAACATGTATGAATAGCGAAGACACGGTTTTGTTTACTACACAAATACTGAAGCCCACATGAACTTTTCCGACTCTGCATCTCACTACATGATCTCTAAGATGCTGTGAGTTGGTTCAAGAGAATTTTCCTGTTTCTTTTGAGAAAACTTGATCATATCATACTGTGTACACACAGAAACTTCACAGCAACCTGTCAAAATAAAACTACCGTTTAACCAACAAGAGAAATATATTACTCTTTTATTGCTTTTGTATAGTATAATGCATGTCTTTACATATTCCATTTAATAATTAAATGATAAAAATAATTACTACAACCACATTAACCAATAAACTGTAGAGAAAATACTATTAAATCTTTTTTATATTTACACAATTTGTCTGCCATGTATTCATTTTAACAGTAAACATCTGTTACTGTTAACTTGTATTTTTTTCACTGAAATAAATGTTTTTGTTACTACACAGAGAGTTAAGTACCAAAAAAGGGATCATTGGGCATCAGTAAAAATGTGAATGGTACTCAACCCTAACAGTCAGGCTAAATTCTTTTCCCTGTGTAACACCACCAGTGCTCTACTTCAGTAGCATTCTGGACAATAACTCATAAACGGCTTATTCACCAATGGACATGATCAACTGAAGCCAAGTCTTGGTTGTTAAGCCCCAACCAGATTGTGAGATTCCCCTTCATTCTACTTGCATCCTTTATTGTGTACTATGGTGGATGTCTTTATGCTGCTATTTTGGTTTGCAAACAACTTGACTGATGATGCAGTGTTTAACAGCAGTATCACGCAACAGCCAGTGTCTAAATCACATACTTCACAAATTTATAACGCAGAGGGAAATAAAGTATTGTTTTCTCTCTGCTTTAATAATTGATTTCTAACTTCTGTGAAAACAGTCTTCCCATTTTTCAAATACTCATCTGTTATTGTGGCTTCATTCTGCAATCCCTCTCTTTTTCATGTTGAGCTACACCTGGCAAGCTTGTAATTTCTCTCTTTTTTTGGACATCCCTCTTTAATTTTACCACCCCCAAAAAAATAATTTATCATACAAAGCTATAAAATATATATATATATACACACACACACACACACACACACACACTGCTTAACTTATGTTCTCAGCCATAAGAAGAAATATAGGCACTTGAAAAACAATGGTGCTAATATGGCAATGGCCATAAAAATAGTAAATAGATAATGTGTAAACACACCAATAGTTTAAATGGTAAAAGTTAATGACATTAACCCTACAATAAAAATCCTTTAAATCCTCTACAAACAAACAAGAATATTTAGTAAAAAAATAACATGTAAATAACAATGTACTAATTTCATTTAAAAATACTTGAAGGCCACATGCCATACTATGTTGATATTTTAACTATTAAACTACTATTAGCTATTATATTAAATTACTATTAACTATTAAAACACTGGTATCGAGACAATTCAACTCCTACATATACTCCAGAAAAACCAAAAAAAGACTGCAGACAAGGTCAGATTTATTATGCAGCTTATCTGCAGTATAATCTCTTAATTATTAGGCTTAGTAAATGGAGTCCTGCTAATCTCCATTCTCTATCTCCAGTGCTGAATGTGAGTAATGCTTAAGCACACACCTTGGGAAGATGGGAAGGGCATTACAACGCGTGATTAATGAGCAGAGAGAAAAGTAACAGTGTAGCTAAATGACTACATCCCTGTGTCTTTTGTTTCAGAACACGCGTCACACAGAAACTACTGATTACAGCTAATCAGATAAACAGACAATGGCACCCTAATAACGTGATGCTCCACAAGACAAGGAATTTCTAAAAAACATATTATTTAAGGCTTATTTTCATCTTCTGTTATGTTTTTTTACACCAAAACTAATCATTTTGATACAGCCATTTCCCACTCACTATGTGGCCCTGAGAATTAAACAAGTCATTAATTGGCTATGTACAGAAGACATATTCTACATTATAATAAACACTGTTAATGTGGGCAGTCAAATGTTTTTAGGCGTCTAATGTTGGAAAGTCTTGAAAAAAAAATTGAACGAGACAAATGAAAAAAATGGTCATTTTAAAAAACAGAAATAAAAAGTATTGTTTCCTAATGATGACATCTATATTAAAATATTTAATTTAAGATATGAGCTTAATTATATGTAAATACTATATAAATACATGCAAATAAACATGTAATAAAGCAACTGTTTGGAGGTTTATTCCAGTGGGTTCTCTCATCAAATTTAATTTGAAGCCAATTTTAATGTGTGGATTACATACTTTGTCTCCATGTCCTAAGTGCTCGTTCTTGACCTCCGCCAGTGTCTTCCAGTTTGTGTTTCCACCACCACCACCAGGTCCTCTCAACTCAGTCATTGACTGTCCATCCATAGCATGTCCTTCCTTATCATACCTGTTAACAAATACACCAAAAAAAAAAAAAAGGTCAGCCTCTTATGCTGTCAATCATCCAAAAATAAATCAGTCAGACATCGGATCATCTCTTCATACAAGGCAATAGCTCATCTGTTCAGGCAGATAAGTAGCTGATATCTTAACTGGATCTACAGAGACAGAAAGAGAGCTAGGGAAAAACAGCAGCGGTGGCCACAGAGACGCTAGGGGCTACTTGTGAAACGAATCAACAGTGTAGGAATGGTTCAGGGAGATGGGGTCAGGCCTGCAATGGTGAAATCAGAAACCCATTTTCACTCACGCTCCGGAGTGGCTGGGAAGACAGAGGTTGGAGAGAGAGAATAAAAAACAACAAAGCTCACTCAGAATGAAGCAGTGTGTCTGAGGAATCGATACCGCATTATAATCTAAGGACCGTAGGCCTGGTTACCAGAGGGGTAGGACGGGTGGATCGGTAAATACAAGGGTTCAGGCTTGTTCTGGGTGGCACGACTAATTGAAAATATCCGTTAATAGACAAGCGCGTGGCCCTGGCTGCTCGTACCGTTTGCAATTGTTAAAAATGGGTTTCATTCTAAGGCCTATACCTTAGTTTTCAGCTTCTTTGTTATATCACAGTATTTCCCAAAATAACTTCCTAAATATAGTGCTAGTTAGAGCTGCACGATTCTGGATAAAATGAGAATCACAATTTTTTTTTGCTAAGAATTCTGAAAAGAATTCTCTTACGATTTCTGTTGTTTTTTTTATTTTTATTTTAAATATTTACCCCTGACAAATTGTGCACTGAAGTCCATTATTTCAAAAGTAGATGCGCATTTTGCACGCTCGCAGGGGAAGAGACGTGCTCATATTTCCAGGCGAATTCCAGATTGCATCATTCACGATTGCTTCACGTGGGGGCACGTGACAATCATGTGAAGCAATCAGGTGTGTTCGAGATGCATTACTAGCCTGCCGCCGGCTGGCGAGAGCAGCCCCTTGCAGTCGGGGGAGGAGTAAACACACGGCCGTCAAGTCGGACACTTGTAGGTCTCCGTAGTGACTTTTATGTTTATTATTATTTATTATACGTTTATTATTTGTATCTTTGTTTTGTAGTTAGCTATAGGACATTTTTCAAATCTAAGCAGTTTAGTCAGTGTAGTGAAGCCTCTCACAACATCCATAAAAAAAGGCCTCTGGTCGACCAGTTTTTTACTCTAATACAATTATGAATATATATTTACCATGTCACCTAATCTTCATTTTCATCATTAATGTTTTGTTTGAATATCAGATATTCTATATAAAGATTGATTACATCTGATTACGAACTTTTTAAAGAAAAAAACAGGCAGCAAACGTCGTGCATGTAAATCACACATTCTGACCAATGAGAATAAAGTGTGTCGTCATCAAGGCTTTCGCAGCCGATTTTGGCACATGTTATCGAAAGGCGGCTGCAGCGCCGATCAAAGTCGGACAAATGATCTTACTAGAATGCATTGTTTTGTAAGGCGGCAGCCGATTTCTTGCGGTCGAACACACCTAATGGCTTCCCACTGAGCAAAAGTACGTCTAAATGATGTAATTTACACGTCTTTGTCGGACGTTGAAATTACGTCCCCTGACGAGCCAGAATTAAAGTTTTTATGACGTCTTTTGGACGTGTTTTTTGCACGTGGAACTGACGACCCTGCCGACCCAGAATGAAGTTATTATGGAGTCTTTTGGACGTCTTTGTTGCACGTCAAAATGAAGTCCCCTGACGAGCCAGAATTAAGGTTTTTATGATGTCTTTTGGACGTCTTTGTTGCACGTCAAAATGAAGTCCCCTGACGAGCCAGAATGAAAGTTTTTATGACGTCTTTTAGACGTCCAGTATTGACATACATATAATGTCTCTAGATGGTTCAACATACATTCATTATTGTATAACGTCAACTGTACACATTTGAGACCTTGTTTATACTGCTTCTGTGCCAAATAAACAATCAAACATTGCATTCAATTAAAACTTATTTATTTGTGAATGTAAAATCACTTTTTGTGTGTGTAAATAAAGGAAAATTGAAAATATATTTACATAACATTTTTAAACAACTTAACTATCAAACAACAGTCCTATTTTTAAAATGTTTTTAAAGTGTGTGTGTGTGTAACCAGAAAAAAAAACATTTCATTTCAAAACAACATAACTTTCTAAAACAACATTCCTTAATAATGGTTCATGCTTCAGGATTTCAGAGTTATATATATATAGCCATCTTCATGGCAAAAACATAAACACAAAATAAAAACCAGGCAAACAACAATCAAGCAGTTAAAAGGTTTTAAATTGCATGATAAAAATTCAGAAAGATTTACGGTTTAAAATTTTGCTAAAGTCTCTAGTCATCTGTTCCCTTAACCTTTGTTCTTCAGCACAAGTTCAACAATTTTCAAGCCATTTTGTATTGTTACAATGTTGGCAACATAAGTAAAAGAACAATGTTTCTTCTTTTTCAGAGGAACCCAGTTTATTTGTTAGCTGATGCAAAACGGTGTGAATGGTGTGAAAAGGATTTACATGATTCAGAGAAAGTGTAAATAATGTAAAAAAAACAAATCACTCTGATTGTAAAAGATTGTAAAAGTTCAGTTTACAGTTGAAACAGTTCAGATTCCAAACAGGCTGTAAAGGATATAGCGGTGATGGTAATGTGTCCCAAAACCACCAATCAAAGAATTTCAGTTTGTCCAAAACGAAGTTCAGCTTTCAAACCACTGGCTGTAGAATTCTCTTCGGTCTAGTGGGGCCACAATCCGGGTCACGGCACCAAAGATGTAAGCCTCCTGGTCTCTCTGCGTGCTTGCTGGCCTCTAGCACCGCCGCTACTACTCTGCGTTGGGTTGGGTGTGTGTTCGTTGGTGGTGGTAGAGAGGAGACGCAGACACAGAGGGGTTTGGGATTGTGGCTTGACCGTTTATTCCACAGCATTCCATCTATTAGTGTTGATAACATGAACTCACTTACTGTAAATTTTAGTCTATTAAAATACATTTCAGTACACATTCATATGATAAACTTTTTAAACTCATGCTGCTTCTATTATCATGCATGGCCTTGCATCAGTCACCCTTATTAATCACTTTCTAACAAAAATAAAACCTCACAACATTTTAACTCTCATATTACCCATTTAGATCTTTAGCAGTTTAGTACACAAGATATCTCAGTAAACAGAACTTTAGCGTGATAACAACAAAGATATTTCAAATAAAAAGTTCCACTGCAATTAACACGTCTTACCTATTAGTGTTGATAACATGAACTGAAGAAAAAATGGCGCGATACACGCTTATCAACACTACGGTACAACAAGAGGCTCAAACAGCGCTTGAAAAACTTTAACATGCCTTGACACAATAGTGCCATAGCGACATCTTGTGGACAACACAAAGCACTGCCCTACATCCACCCCTTCTTTAATTGATGGCGTCCTAGCCATCACATTAACCAACAGTTAAATGGGGTCTGAACTTTGATAATTAAAACAATAACATATTTTGAGAGACTGTATAGCACACAAACGTGTGTAGATAGTGTGTGTGGGGTAGCTAACTTTTATCAGGGTGCCTCCTGTATGGCTCTGCGAGTGCCCTGCTGCTCTTCTTATTTTTAGCCTTCAGCCACAACTTTCTCCCTCTTTCTATCTTTTGTAGGTCACTCTCCATCTTCACAACTTGGGTCTCAAGTGAGAGTTTAAGTGGAGGTCGCCGATTTCTTCTTGGGTTTTTCCTTGGAGGGTTGGGCCCTTGCATGGAGGGGGCACCAGTATCAGTCACGAGCACTCCCTCTCCGTCACTTGTTTCTTCTGTCCACATGTCAGTCTCCTCTGTGCTCATGTGTTCCCTGTCATCATCATCTGTTCCAATCAGGGCTCCTAGATTCTCCTCTGAACCATCACTCCTGGTTTCCTCTCCGCCCTCCAGTTCACTGCCTGTCTTGCTCATCTCACTCACTGACTCCTTCCCTTCTACGTTCACTCCTTTGTCTCGTTCCACAGGAAGGAACATGCACTGCGTCAGAAGGTTTCTGTGAAGCACTCTCTCTGCTCCCCCATCTTCTGGCCGCACCACATAAACAGGCAAATTTGGCTGCTTCCTGACCACAACATATGGTTGTGCCTCCCATCGGTCTCCCAACTTCTGCTTCCCCTCGACATGACAAACTTTGACTAAGACTCTATCACCCAGACTGAAGTCTTCACTCTTTGCTCTTTTGTCATAATACTTTTTCTGTTGTTCTTTCGCCAGCTGAGATGTCTGATTAGCCAGGGCATAGGCCTGCTGCAGGGAGTCATGCAGGGTCT
>JAUCMT010000028.1:11170882-11200485 GCA_032357475.1 Enteromius thamalakanensis
ATATATAGTGCATATGGTATTTTCTTCATAAACTAAATAATTGCATTGTTTTGTTTTTTTACAATTTAAAATGTTTTTGTTTTTTTACTGCATAAAGCAAGTACATAATCTACAAAATTTTTGTGTAATGTCATATTTATATATTTTAAAATAATTTGTGTCCAGTAATTTTTGATCAGTATATATATATATATATAAAATCTGAAGTACAGTTTGGACATGTAAAAGTGATTTTTCTGTTAGTAGTGCTGCAGATTTTTATACAATATCTGAAAGACGGCACAATTTCATTAAACCTTACTAAAAAGAAAAACTTATGAGACACTTGGAATTTCTGGTCAAATTTCTGTAATTATAAAACAAACAAGCCCCAAAAAAATACGTTTTAACAACAATTAGGATATTTAGAACAAAATTAATTTACTTAGGGGAAGTAATTTCAAATTATCTCATTAGAATCAACTTGTCCTTAATTTGCCTCCCAGTGGGGACCAACTACGCAGTCAACACACTTACAGACTCATTCTGCCAAATGTATGAAAACACTCTACTTTGGAGGAACATCAAAAGACTGTGGTTTGTCATCTTTATCTGAGTTTCCAGGGTTTGTGACCATAGTGGATGCTCCAGGGTTTGGGTTGGAAATTACTCCCAAGACGAATGGTGTCTGACTTAAGTCATCCATTAGGGCAAAGAAAAATGGTTGGTTGACAGTAAATGAAGGGTTAGAACGTGAGATGACCACACTTGTCGCCGCCACTGCCTCTGCCCCTTCTTCATTTATCTCAATACTGGACATATGCTGTACACTGGACACAAACATGGAGCCCTCAGAGATGCGGTCCAGCTTCGGATGACTAAATAGCAATCCTAGACCTGGATTAGAGTAGAATTGCATTGTTGTTAATATAAATAATTAAATAGATGAAGTAGATGAATCAAGACATCTTACCCATGCTTTTCATGGCCTCTTGAAGGTCCTGGTTGAAGTCAAGTTTGAATTTTGGTAGTTTGACCTGCATGTTTCTTTCTCGTGGTAAACGACGGTAAAGATCTGAGATATTGAGCTTAGCTGCAATGGCTGATACATTCACATGTCCAGATGTTGGCATTATTACTAGTAGACTCTTGTCACCTTTAAAGGGGAATCGAGCAACCTATAGAGAACAAATAGTGAGTAACAGTTCAGCAGGAAGGAATAGAGACTTAATCAGAGCTATGTATAAAGCAGCATCTTAAAGACAGTAACCTGGGCATCCAGCTCATGGTGGGTGAAAATGCTGAGAGGATACTTTGGACCAAGCATCATATCCACATTAACAATCTGATTTTCATCTATGTAGAAAAGCTCAGTAGAGGTGAAGTGAGGGTCAAAACGAGTGAGCCACTCTCCTGTGAGAGAGAAAATTTGACTTGTATACTTGGACTTGTACTATTAGACTTCTGCAGTCCTTTATCAGTTTGCACTTGTGAAATAACAAGGGAACAATAATGCATCAGATCTGAGTAATGTTACTCACTGATGTAAAAGAGGAAATAGTGAAATACTTGCTGGAAACAGGTGTTTGTTCTGACCTTTGTAGTGCATAGCATTGATGAGCACCATAATAGCACTGAGAGGCAGGCTGGACAAAAACTCTGAGATGTGCCCATTTGTGACTTTCTTAACCCATTCATTGATGTCATTAACGTCAGTCAATGTAGCCGGCTCCGAGTCATACAGCTTCTGAGAATCTTCCATAAAATCCTGTTTTACTTGAAATCCTAAAGAAAAAGAAAAAAACATCCGTAGCTTTGTGTAATGTGGTAATAAACGTTCACTCAAAAATTCTCAATCTCAATTTTTCTTAAAAGAAAAAATATAAAAATAATATAAAAAAAACAACAACAACAACCAAAACTTAAGATTAGTAAATAGTCAGCAATTAAATGAGAATAAGAGACAAAATGCAAGCAATAAGATACAAATAAATACAGCAGAAAAAAAATAAATAATAAATGCTACATACAAAGTAATCAAATGATTTTATTCAAATCGTATTCATTTAAATCTAGATTTATTAAAGTTTAAAAGCGATTTATTCAAGAGCAGTAAGAGATTTTAGATCTTTTGTTGTTGGATTAACATGAATCACACAGGACGAATATTAGACAGCTGTCACTTTAAGAGCTGCCTGGATCCAATATACTTTTACATGTTTTCTTTCTCAGCTCTTTGGTTTGATGTTTATGAGGGAGAATACCCACGAAGACAGACATTTGACACATAAAGGTGTCCATAATTAACTGTTCAAGGCCTGTAAAGTGGCAGAAATAACTTGCAAAAAACAATACTCCAGCCCTCTATAAGCAGTGTCTCTTTAGGTGCGAAGCATTTAGCAAAATTAGTTCTCTCTTTCGCTGCTGGCACCATTTCAATGGCCTAAAATCACTTGTTTTTAAAATATCTACCTGTTGACATATCGTTCACCTCTAAATTTAAGTGAGCAAAAAAAAAAAACTATCAACCTGCAAGACAATATATCTGTTTTATGTTATACTTGTGATTCTCACCCCTTTGCAGGTAGATGCGGCTGGCGATGGACAGGCTCCTTTTGCGGAAGTTGCGCAGGAGACTGCTGAGGGCAGTGTGGTAGCATGGCAGTGCATCCGCATGCAGGTGGTGTAGAAGCAGCTCTTCTGTTTCATTAGTAGCTCCTAAGATTCGGATGAACAACCAAATTGTCTTAGTGTGGTAGATATGATAGCACTTAATTTGTGCAAATAAATGGATGCCACACATACACACACAAAAAGCAACTCACTACTGAATGGAAACCAAAACATTTGTTATTCTCAGAGTCCTTTGTTTTTCATTAGACTTACCCAGTGCGAGCTGCGAGAGTGCTACAGACAAGCTAAGCGGGGAAATGATGACATTAGGATGATCTGGACTAGGTTTCAAGTTTTCCAAGAACCGAAGGCCTAGCTTCAGAATGCCGCTGCCTATGGTCTGCTTAATCTGTTGGCTGGTCATGTCCCCATCACAGAGCGAATCAAGGTCCTCCTCAGATGAGCCCTCTCTCTGAGAAGGAGGGGGAACCGTGGCTAAAGGATCTGCTTCTAGGCCATCCGGAGAAACTGTGATTGCTTCTGTTATGGTGGGGCCAAGAGTGCCCTTCAAATCCTGAGAGGGAGAAGGACACTAGACTTGAAGTGTCAAAAGACTAAACATGCATATACCTTCAAGAATGTAATATCATGGCTTCTTACTGAAATGGGTTTACTAGGAATAAGTGGAATGAGAGGAATTAAAGGCTCCGCTCCGTCCTCTGGTTCGATCGCATCTTCCTGCAGCGACAAGGAGGAATTTATGGCTTTTAAATAATAAAATAAAATCAATAATTTATTAAAAATAGAATGAAATCATTTGGGATCAGTCAAGTGCTTTACCGTCCAGCCTTGCTTGGCATAACAAAGGAGGAGGAATGCCAGAAAACAAAAGTTCATGTTCTAGATGTTAGTCTAAAAACGAAGAACAGCAAAATTATAAAACATGTGGGATGGTTTGGCTTTGACCTGCCTGGTCACTGGTAAAAAAAAAAAAAAAAACTCCTTTAATTTTACATATTCATCCTTATTAAAATATTATTATCAGATAAAACATACTATATCCATTAATACAAATGTATACATTAATATAAATATTGGATGCATTTCATCAAATCAGATTGTTAAGCAGAAACAGAAGAAACTTCACTTGCACAGAAATCCTTAATCTAGCTACTGGCAATAAACAAATACATGATCTTAATAATGCCTCTAAATTCAGGTGGGTTGCTTTTTTGTTTTTTCTTAGTTAGATTGAACAAATTATTTAGTCAAATAATCAATAAACACTTCTCATTGCTAAAGGTCTGTGAACTGTTGCATAATCCCAGGCTCAAGCATTTTGAGATCTTTTAAAGCTACAGGTTACAAATATTCAGATACCAGCAAAATAAAAATATATATTGTTATTAAAATAACTGTGTATTTGTGGAAATGTTAGAGCATTACTGCTAATCAATTTCCTGTGCACACAAAATATGCTTTGTTAAATGTTTTATCAAAACATTCTTGTACGAATTAATTATGATTACTGGGAATTATATTTCAAAAATACACAAGCGAAAGATGAAGTGTACAATATTTACAATCAAAAAGAGCTGGCAATTTATTTGGACTCAATATCTCTTGTTATATCGCAAATAATTATTTATGGCGAGAATGTATGAGAATGAACAAAACTGGGAGCTTACCGTGCAAATCTCCAGTGGATCCAGCCCTGATTCGGGAAAGAAACACACAGAATAGGCAATGGGAAAATTCTTTGCTGTAGGGGTTGGCAGTCTCAGAGCAGGCAGTTACATTTCAACTTTCATTGATCTTTACCTCATATAGCTCTTAGTCCTACCTCTTCATAGATGTAAATATTGAGAGACCTTGGGGTCAAACATCAAACTCAAGTGTGTAGATTCGTGGATCTGTGAAGACTTTGAATGAAGTAGGTTATAAACTGGTACTGTATAGTTTGCCGAGCTAAATAAACTCACTGCTGACAGTGCATGCGAGACACTGAATATGAGTAAACATGCTGCACCAGAAAAACTGCACATAAATGAGGAGGAGATGACAAGTCAGCACTGCCAATGCTGAGATTAATATAGACCGTTATTGGATAGAGGGCTTTTATATTGCTTTCTTATATGCCAGGCGAACAAGCTAGTGCCAGACTCCAACATTACCTTGCTTGGGTCATCCGTAAGCACATGCCAAAATCTCCAAATTGAGAGCAGTTGAAAGGCAGTGTGTTGCAAACACTTAAATGGACTTTGTCCTATCAGAGTAACCTCTCTGTTGGGTGCTCAGCTTCCAAGCACAGAGCAAACCACATGACGAACCAGTCTTGCTCATTCATCAATGAGTAGATCATCAATCACCCAGTTTTTCAGACAAACAAAAATATCATCATAAAATTAAAAGACACATTTGTGATCAATTTATTTTACTTTAAATCATTGAAAAGGTTCATTTTAGTAAGCATTTAGAAAAAAGGTCTAGAGTGTTGCTTGTGTTACTGTACATCAGGCAAATGTCTGTCAGTCTCAAACAGACATCGTCTTTAGCATGAGTCATCAAACTGTTTGAGGAGTAAAATACAACCAAATGCATTGTTAAATACTTAGAAGAATTCAGACAGCAATATCCCCTTTTCCAAATTGCCTGGCCATATAGGATTCGTTACCATCCTCTACTTGGTAACTTAAAATAATGTGCTTTTCAAAATGAACACTATAACACTAGTAAGCATGTTTCAAGATATAATATAGACATGAATTCATATTAGAACTCATAATCCACAAGCCAATTCTCCAAACCTGACAAACAGTGGGTTATGGAAAGTATATTGTGGTGAATTAGAGCCAGTTTTAGTCATCTGAATAAATTCTCATTAAATATTCGAACAGTGGAATGTCTGGAGATGAGAATGTTTTACATAAAGCATTCCAGTAATAAATTAAATAGTTAGTTTCTAGTTTATATCTATTCAAGGATGTTGCATAAAAGTATTCTTTTAGATAGTAAGCATTAGGCCCGACAAAGATATATACATATATAAATGTGTATGTATATACAAACATACATACAGTATGGTGCGTGGAAAATGTAACATGTTGCTTGACCTGGGGTTGATGTGACAAAGGATTACTACATCATCAAGGTTAATACAGCATCTTATTGATCTATATAGTCATAAGATACATTTTAAATGTCAGAAGGTCCGAATTCAGGGTTAAGGACCGTCTCGTTGCATATTAGGTGTTTACACTTTCAGTCGGTGTACAGTAACAGAATGAAGAGTCATCTTGGACTCATATTTGCTTGTTCATTATGCTTCATTGACATGGATGAAGAAACGTACTGCGTAATATAGAAAAAAAGTGCCAAACATGGTGCACTATAAAGGTCTACCATGAATACTGCATAGTTGCCGAGCGAGTCTGGTGAATCGAATCATATGATATGATCAACTTAGACTAACCTGTGATTCTCACAGTGTTGTTTTTGGTGATTTCACTTGTCTAATGGAAAGTGTAAACTCTACACTAGAACCGCACTTGAACTTTCCTGAGCAGCTCATCTCATGCAATCCATTTGTTTGCCTTTTTTTTTTTTTTTTAAAGAGAATTCACCGAGTTGATTATTACGTACAAAGCAGCTAGTGCAGTTATATCACATGAACCCTAAAAATAATTAAAAAAGACAATTCTTTTGATTGTATGAATCTGAGGCAATATTCAGTTTTGGTCACTAAAGAGCGAGGTTTAAAGTTCTCTTTCAGCTGAAATATCAGGCTTGCTCCTTCTACGATTGAAACAGGTTTCTTTGTGCATTGTTGGCAAGATCGTTTCATTCTGGGAAAGGAGCCAAAGGTGGCACGAGGAATATAACTTTCTGAAAAAGCAACACTAGCTAGATTAAGCCAGTAGCCTGATGGCACCATTGTCAGAGCCGAGCAGCAGAAGCCTCTTTGTAGCCAACACGGACAGACTTGTGAGAGTCCCACGAAAGTTCTCCGAGCTCAGCTTGGTGGATCCTGATAGGTTGGCCGTGCTGTCCAAAATGGAGTACACCCCGATCTTGTTAGCAACAGTACCTGCCACAATCTCAGCACCATAAAGATCAAATGCATGAATAGGGTCAGATGGAGTCCTGTACTGGTGGAGTGGCTTGTGCTCCACGTCTTTCCAAACGGTCAGTGTGTGGTCTGATGAGGAACTAATCAGCAAATTTCCCTCTGCTGCCTACAAAATGATACACACAAATGATACGTCAGTAACAAACACAAATATCTACATTTAGCCTGGCGAGTACTATTTCTTTTATATATACTATACAGTATAAATAATAAAATCCAGTTTTACTATTTTGCCTGTTCAAAAAAAAAATATTTTTCAAACAAATCTTACAAATAAAGTAATTAATAAATTTATTTATTTATTACCCATAAATTCATAATTACACTTTTTAAGGAAAAGAATGGCACATGATGAAAACCATTGCTGATTATACAATGCAGCCCAGTTCAAAACCTTGAGGTCAGTAAGTTTTTTTTTCTTTCTGACAAAAGTCTCTTCAAGGCTGTATTTATTTGATTTGATTATTTTTTGGATTCTATGACAGTTTAATAGAACAGCACACACACACACACATATATACATATATATATTTATATATACACACACACACACACATATATATAAAATGTACATACAAAACATACCACTTTTTTCGTACTGATCTCAAGCTTTTGAACCCAAATGTACTAACTGCTAATGAGCAAAATGTGCACGAATTATGGTAAATATGTAACAGAAAACCAAATATATAAATTCATAACGCATGAATCCATGAATGTGAGATTATCGGTAGCAATAAAGCATCAACCTGAAACTCCCACATACTGGCTCTTGGCCAGCCGGACATCCTTATTGTTGAGCCCTACAAAGGTTCCTCCATTTCCTGATAGTCACAAATAATAAAGTAATTGCAGCAATCTGCATAGCTCATAGATTTTGTCCTAATGAGTAACTCGTGTCTATATTTGCCCAAACGTGGGCCCCTGGTGGCAGAGAGAGACCTTTGACCCTACAAATCAGGGTTAAATAAAGTTTGCTTAGTTCTAGTCCCTTGTTGACAGCATCTGAACAAATCAACAGGGTAGAACTTTTACTCGTACTGAAATCACAAATGCAGATGTGAATCAAGACACCAAGACAAAGTTATGAATCTAGTCCATGTTCTATAATAATTTCCGTTTTAACATTCTTAAACATTCTAATAAATGATAATTATATACATACTAATCCAGTAAATGTGGACTAATAACTGCATGGTGAGTGATAGACACTGTGTATCCATGTAACATAACATTCCCTAAAATAAATAAAGGACGTGATCTACAAAAACATCAAAAAACTACAGTCGAGTATGCGATCAAACGCACATCTTTCATTACACATTAACCAAGGCGTGCTTACTCACTTTCATTTGTAGTATATCCCCCTCGTGACCGGGCCAGCCTCTTAGCACCAGACCTGTCCTTGCATCCAGCAGCACTATGAATCCAGTGGAGAAGCCTGCTGCTACAGTGCGTCCGCTCGGACTGACAGCCAGGCAACGGATCAGGCCAGCGCTCATGTTACTGTAGGCCAGACGGAACTCGTGCTGTCAACAGAGAAATAACAGGGTCCTTACTGGTAATCATAAGCTTTACAGGAAGGAATACATAAAAACCAGCAAAAAAAAAAACTTAATGAAAGAAGACTAAGCAATACCTGTAAGCCAGGTTTGCGTGCGTCTATGAAACGCAGCACAGAGTCTGCACTAGCAAACACTACACTGCAGTGAGGAGCAGGCATAGTGGCGACGGCCGTGATGGGGTTCTTCCCGTCCAGAGCTTCATAACAACGAATATTCTTACCTAGTCGTATGAAAGAGAAAGCAAAACAAGAAAGTTGTTGGTCTGACAAACAAAGGCAAACTATATATTATATAAGTATTATGCGTAATGAATTTGCAGTAATGCATACATTTTGTATATTAATGATCTGTTAATAATAATGTAATAGAAATGACAGTTGTGGAAATGCATTTTTGTAATAACAATATGCTGTACATTACCAAAATAAAAAAATATTTTCACACTGTTTGCATCATATACAGCTAGGCTGAATGCACAAAAATATACCAGATTTAATATTTTCCTGCTAACACTGGAAATGACTGGGGACAATCATTACTTTTACAAAATGTAAATAAAACATTTTACAATTTAAATATTTTATTATTTCATTTTTTTATAATTTATTTTTATTAATTATAATATTAATTTTATTTATTTTATTTATTTTAAATTCATGTTTAATAATTAAAGATTTCTAAAGCTTAAAATCTTGAGGTCTACACATAAAACAGAAAACTACAAATATTAAAGATTTGACTGAAAGCTGAAATTGATATCTTTTAAATATTACTTCTCAAAATTGGGGTGGAATTATTTTTATAAATTTTTTTATATTTTGACATCTCTATGTTCACAAAAATTTTTTGAACAAAATACAGAAAATAAAAAATAAAGATTAATCACACAAAATTCCCTATCCTATGCCACAAAAGGACAGTTACTATAATACTGTAAGAAGCTCAAATTTACATATTGCTATTCTCTCACCTGTGAATTGATCCCAGAGATGCACAGTACCATCACAGCTCACCACTTCCTGTGAGGCCTCTAGCTGGCCGACATAAAAGACAGATTTGCGATGGTCTGTGTACACGAGTCGGGGTTCGACCTCTCGTGTACCATCACCGTGGTTATAAAGCGGCCACAGTCTCACCGTTTTGTCTTTACTTCCAGACATGAAGTAGTCCTCCCCTGCTAGCGGTGCCAGACATTTTGCTGGGCCCGAATGACCCAAGAAACTCTGCAGACGGATCTGGTGGAAGTGGAAATGCGAGTCCTGCTGGTTAAGACCAATCTCATACTGCCAGTACGCAAGCCAATTACCTTGCAGGGAGCGACTGCTGCGTGGGAGGTCCTGTTTCAGTGCACTATCCTCTGGAGTGGGTCCCAGGACCCAAGAGTATGAAGAGTGAGAGAAAGAAGGTCCTGCTGAGGAATGTGCAGTGGTGGCTAGACTCATCTGAGGAGCAATGCTACCATAAGGCCGTGTCCATGTATCCATAGAAGACGAGTTAGGACTCCCACACGCTTCAGTGTCCCTGGGTACCTGGATACGGTTTCCCACTAGATGACTGCCAAATGTTCCTGACTCAGGCAGGATGTCTCCACCTAGTGGTGTGGAAGTGGACGAGGGAGCAGGGAAGGGACTACGACCCATCGGACGGCCCATACTAGGAGAGAGGCCCATAGGAGTAGTTTTCTGACCTCCAGCAGGGTTGGTTTCTGGGCTACATGGACTTGCTCGTTCATGAAATGATTGAGCCAGAGTCCAAACTAGCTCGTGATTTATAACTAGTTTGTGAATCGCTGCATCACCTGCAAAGAAAAAATTAAGTATATACAGCTCAGCTAATAAAGATGAATAGGGACTTAAAAGCTTAAAAGCTAACCCCAAAAAATGTGTCTTACCAATAAGACAGTAGAAAGGAATATAAGAAGCATAAGCCATTTCAGAATTAAACACAGCCTGAAGTTCCTCCAAAATGCTAAGCTCACAAGTAATCTCTGTTCCATCTGGAATGCGCATATCCAAGTATGTGCTGTCTCCAACCTCCCTACGTGGGGCACTTTCCATCTGCACATACAGAAAATTCCTTTAAATCATTAAGTAATGATGCAGTTGTTTATATATCCGACAATTATGACATTGATAAAGCATGCACCCTTGCAAAAGACAAAAGCAACACAAAAAACTGAGTTATACATTATAAAATATTACAAATTGTCTTTAGTTACCTGACTTTGCAGACACTGAAGCAAGGAGAAAACCTTGAAGAACCTGGAGAGGGTTTCTGCCATGTGCTGCTGAACCATCTCTCGACCAATCCGCAAACAGATCAATGCCATGAGGCTCAGAGTCTTTAGACACACAGCAGAACGAGTCTGCACTCCACTAGGAAAGCTGAACACAGAGGGGGGAAAAAAAATCAGAGGACAGCTCTAAGTTGTCAAATCTTAACTTCCTGACTGACTGATGCGCTATATGTAAGCTTTTACCCCATCTTAGTTGATGTTAACAAATCCAACAGAGGCAGCAGAACCTCCTGGTTAATCTTCATCAGCATATCCATTAGAGTGGTGTCTGACAGGAACACTATAATCTTCTGAGTAAGTACCACAGCACCCAAAAGCCCTGCCTCCTTTCGAGTGTTCAAACGACAAGAAGAAGGTGGAGAGACCTGCAAGTTTCAAAGTAGTAAAATTTTAAGCAAAAATCTATATTTTTACAAGCCAACCTGTTAATTAGTGAGATTCTGAAATTTTCCATTCACCAAGTAACCGATGTAAGGTAGATATTGGTAAGTCAAGACTGGTTCTCCATAGAGATGCGCTATGTAAATAAGACACTCGAGAACTGGTCGTGCAGTCTGGTCACCAACCACTGGCTTCTTCTCATATACACTTCCTACACTCTCAAGGCTATTTTCCTCATTTGAAGAGAGCATGAACTGGTGTTTATCAATACCTTAAAAAGAAAAAATAATAACAGATATGATACATTTTCAAAGCTAAAACCACCAAACAATTGTATATGGAGTTCAGAAATTTTACCTATGTAACATGTAGTAAGAAGTCTCAGCAGGTTCCTAGCTATGAATCGAGATGTCAATGTTGGCCCCAGTTTTGCAGACAGCCATCTTACAGTTTTGCAAACAGTGTCTGGAAAACACAATGTATTGTCTGTTATTGTATAATCCAGGCATACTGCTTACTTTGAATACTCAACGTAGAAAATAAATTTAAAAGAATGCGCAAAAAATATCTGTTTTGATTCACCTAACAGTATCTTGTGTTCTTTCTCTTCAGAGTCTTCTAAAGGATCATGTTCGGTATCTTCTTCCTCCATGTTCTTCTCTGCATCTTCTTGCACAATTCCATTCATGACATCTCCCTCAAGTGTGGCCACGGTTGCCTCAGACTCCTCTGTGCAAACTGAAAGAGTCATTTCTAGACTGGGCACCCTTTGCACTGTATTTTCTCTGTCTTCCACTGTCTCCTCATCCTCAAGCTCTCCACCATCCTCACCATCACTAGCTTGCTTTAGGTCCTGACTGCTGTCAGCAGACTTTAAACTTGCACGGTCTCCAATGGACACCTCACTAGCGCTGCTCTTGTCACTCAGTTTCCCCACGCTAAGAGATTCCTGGTCTTGATCTTTGTTCGTTAGGCTTTGGTTCTGCTGTTTGGTGCCAAGCGCCATTGTTGCCCCGGATGCACTATTATTCACATAAAATCCATTTTGAAAGTCCTCACCTTCAGTCAGAAAAACCTGGTCGTTGAGACTGATGCCTGAGGAGTAATCCACAAGTCCTTGTTCTCCACCAACACCTCCACTACCTCCTCCACTGCCTCCTCCAACTTTGCCGGATGATGTGGCAGTAGCTGATCTCCCATCTTCACACTCATAGTCCTCCTCTTCCTCATCCAAGGCACCAGCAGCTCCCCTTAAAACCTTCAAGCCCTCCCATTCAGTCCCAGCAGCTGTATTGCAGCTTTCAAAGCCTGTGATGACTTGCAGAACATGTGGAAGAAGGCTGGAAAGAAAGGCTTGCAAACCCAGTCTTACTATAAGCTGCAGCACAAAGCAATCCGTGTAGAGGTAGAAGCGGCCTCGAAGGCATCTGGGATTCTCATACACACCTACCAGAGGCTTTAGTAGGTACTTGGAGGCATTGCGAGGCCCAAGAACCCTGGACACAGGATCAAATAAGTACCAGGCAGCATAAACAGCAGTGGACTCCTCTGACATCAAAGAGAGCACAAAGGGTAGAAGAATCTCAAGTCCCTCTGCATTTATGTTGTCCTTGAGAAGTGTCTCCAGCTGTTGCCATAAGTTGAACACAATGTCACGGCCTTGAACACTGTTAATGGACTCCATCTTGGAGTGATAGGAGAATATGAATCTGTGCAGTGTTGGGAAATATGCTGGAAAGGGGAGAGGGGAGAGAACAGGACTAAGCAATTGCCAAGGGTTTGGTGGTGGGAGACCCTCACATATAGGGTCATATTTGAACAGATACGGTAATCCTTCCGGATGTATTGTGAATGTTTCTGCCTTAGAGCAATGCTTGTGGACCTGCAGAAGTGACTCTAGTGCATGATGGAGTGGTAGTGGAACGTCTCGAAGGTTTGTAGAGCACAGCTTCAAGACTGCTTGAAATCGATCACTCAGACGTGTTCCAGGTCTCAATCCCCGCAGTTTGGAGGAATAAAATATCTCAGCAATGAGAACGCCCAAGGCCTGTACATCTCTCTGTAAAAGATCTGTAAATGACAGATGAACTTTCAGTCCAGGTCTCAAGTCTTTCTTGTTTGTGTCAAGACTCATCGTATGCTGGGCTTGACAGTGTAGACCTTTTACCAAGAAGTTGTTCAGCTTTTCTAATTCGTCCAAAGGCTGCAAAGGTTTAAATACCTCTGGCAGGCTTATTTTAAAATCCTCAAAATTAGAAGCCTCTGGCCTTTTACCAACAGAGGCTGCTCTGTGAATCATGGATGCTCTTATACCTGATCCTAGAGTATTTGTGATATTTCCAGTTGTTTCCCCAGGGAAAGAACCGTGAGAAGGAGACACAGCAATAGCAATACTCTCTCCACCGGTCTTTCCTCCGGCAGCCAAAGGGACTGGAACAGAATTAGATGATGATGAGCCACTTAAGTCAAGGGCTTCCATTGCTTGCTCGAGCTCCTCGTCCCGGCCTACTACAGACCAACCACTGGATTCACACCCTGTTGTTTCTGGGACCAGTCCATCCACACCATCCATTGTGGTTTCAAGTGGTGGAATCTGCCAGGTCGTTACGTTGACAAGCCCAAAGTGGGGAGGCTCTGGAGGTGAATACTGATAAGGTGCAAGACGAGGTGGGTGAGGATGGTCAAACAGCTGCACAACTCCATAGCTGGTGAGATGGGTGTGGTTATCCACTAAGTGCAGGCATACATTCTTAGCTTTGACCGCTTCTTTACCTGACAACTTGTAGCCAAATGTAAGGTCAATCCAGTGATGCAACTGTTGAGATACTTCTCGACTCTCTAGCAGTTGTCTATGCACAGCAATAAACTCTTCGTAGGAGTTACACCATGGAGGTATATCAAGGTCTGGCATGTCTGGGTGAATGGAGTGGAATATTGAGGGATCCGTGTAAAATTCTGGGATGCATTCATCTGGGGTCCAACTCTGAATACGTTCCATACTAGCCGGATATTCATTGGGCTCCCACTGGGAACGAACATGGCTGCACAGTACAGATTTAGGTGTCTGTCTAGCTTTGTAGACATAATAAGTGATGTCTGACAGAACATCTGAGATATGATGGGGAACATGGAGGTGATCTGACTGGCCTGAGCCACCAGTTACTACCGGGCCACCAAGGTCTGAGGCAAAATTGCTTCCACCGCTTCCAGTAGCTGCTGCTAGTGCTTCTTTGGTCATTTCATACGTGAAGTCCAGTTGTTTATCACCTTTATTCAGACGAAATTTTGACTTCTTGAGATCACGAAACCTTCCATATGGCACAGTGAAATCTACCACCCAAGGTAAAACTGGGTGATAGTTTGGGTCTCCCTCACGCCTCCCTGCCAATCTGTTTAATTCCATCAGATACTGGAAGTTGCTGACTTGACCATTAACCCAGTCTAAGACCAAAGATTTGAGCTCATCCAGACAATTTCTACAAAGATGTTCACTCGCACCACTGTTTTGACTCTGATTGTCTTTTGCTGTAACATTTGTTGGCACTTCACTTCCTAAAGCATGCGGCACAGAATCCTTGTACTCTCCAAACTTTTCATAATGTGCCAGAGATATCTTTAGGCGACTGCAGAGCTGCTCATCAACTGCAATATCAAGTAAGGAGAGTTCGCCACACAGTAGCCCTGAGGCATGACATTCGCGCATTGCTATGAGCAGTTGGTACAAAATGAACAATATCTTCGCATGGCTGTTAGCCAGCTTAGCTGGACTGTAAGTGACAATGTCGTGAACAGTGTATTGTGTGTATGGGAAAACCACATAAAGAACCTCCTCCGACTCCAGCAAGCATTCTGCAGGTAGCACATTTGGACACAAACTATCAGTGCTTTGTTTAAGAGCTGAGCAGTTGGATGGGAATGGGCTGTCCTTGTCCTTCTCTTTGGCTGGAGAAAGGGATGGTGACACTCGATCGGTAGAGATAATGCTGGAGCAAAACAATTTTTGTAAGGCTTGACGGACAGCATCAATGGCCAAAACAGGTGTTTTCTCAATGGAATCTGCATATGGTTGCACATGATTCATGTAAGCTTCACGCCATAGATTTCTGGAAATTAAATAAAAAGGGATATTACAAGTCAACAATGACTAAATAAGTTAACCACCCGGCCATTGTTATTATAAAAGTAACAGCACTAAGACGAATTCTATATGAATCTGCAATCACAATTAAATATCAAATTCTAACATTAGACATTAGTTTTGCACTGAATACAAGGCAATTGAGAACAGATTGCTTTAATCAACAGAATTAAAAACACATCAATTACACATATATATCCTCAAACAAACATCTAGAAAAAGAGTATTGTACCTGAAATTAGACTGGGATACTCCTTGCATCAGTGTCATGAAAAAGTCCTGTGAGAATCCCTCTCCATGGCAGCCTGGCTCCCTGGCTAATCGGTATCCTAGTTTGCGCTTTCTAAGGCCTTGGATACAAACACGTGTCCAACCAGATGGCAATTTCATCTGAGAGCGCTGGAGGAAAGTGCAGATTTCTCCCTCGCTGAAGCACTCATATTTTGCACAGCGTGTAACTCTCTTGTTCCTCAGGGCCATTACCCAACGAGTTGGGACCAGGACCACAAGTTCATTGGGTCGCTGAGTGGGTCCAGTCTGCCGCTGATCAATACCCAGGTCCCTCTCCAAGGCTGCCGCTAGCCACTCCATGATCTCTGTCAGTTAACCAGACTGAGGCCCTTATAGGCACCTATAAGAAGCTAAAAAATGTCAAGACAGTTAAAAGTAAAGCACAAAGGATACCACTATCAGTTCTGTAGACATTATTAAACTTATGTTCATAAAATTAAATAATGTATTAAAGTTGTATGGAAACATGTGTGTATTTTATATCCACTGTAAACTTTGTGCAAGTCATGAAAATTAAAGTTATTTTTATCACAGATGATCTTAAAAGTCTACTCTAAAAATTTTTTACTGATTACACTACGCTGTTTATAGTAACAAAATTTGCACAGTTGCATATTACATTTCAGAAGAAATCAAGCCCTGTATGACAACAATGCATATTACTAATAATAATAAAAACATTTCCAATGCAATGCTTAATGATGTATACAAATAAACTAATGTTAGGCAAATAACAGTATAAAATACGTATCAGTAAAAGCTTGCAGATCAAACTATCTTTAGGATAGCAACAACTAACGATTTGCCGAGGGCACTGATGTCATCACTGAAAATGTCATGCGTTACCCCGTGACTGTATTCTTCCATACTTGATCAGAAATAATAAACTTCATTTATAATATCCAAAGCATCAGCTCGAAAGATTGAGCGTGTACAATGTAGTGCATACATTCATCTTTGATTTCTGCTTTTCCTTTCTACTTTGTTCAGTTCCTCATACAGACAACAAGGAAATAGTGCACTTCTGTCAGTTCTGGCTTGTAAAGTTGCAGATTTAAAGGAGCCCTTAACTATACATCAAAACCCAAGCTGTTTGGCTAATGTAAACACACAAGTACTACCGTTAAGCAAACATTTGGAAAAGAGGAGAGTTGTCTATCTTAGCTGTTGTTGTTGCTCACCACTGCACTGTTTGCTGCTTGTCAGCAACTGCGCTCTGGAACAGCTGCTATCACGATGCCAAATCCCATGTTTGCGAGATGTATACATTGAATTTACAGTAATTTAAGAACCACCATAACCTCACAAAAATGTCTTAAGAAGTCGAGAATATATGTTGTCTTCAGAAGCCATAGTGTTGAGTTCAGAGCCTCACGTGACTCTCATCGCTGTGCGTGCGCTCCCAGACCGTGTGACCGCTTCTCAGCCAGTGGAATTGTGTCAAAATACAAGTCCCATCAATAACATTAAGGTTTGTAAATCGTTTTGTAGTCCAGAGCATGAGCAGAAGCATGAGAGATATAGGCCTATTTAAAACGTGCAATGCTGGGGGCACAAGAGCAGGAAAAACAGTGAGATTGAAAAATATGAAAAAGAGAAAGAAAGAAAAATATAACGCTTGATTATGGGCCTATTCAGAGGCGGCATGATAAGTACTTGTACACATTTTCCCATTTACAGAGCAGCTTATGATAAACACATGATATGACGCAAAAGGCGCTCTTCTGTTGACTAGAGAAATCCACTAGAGGGCGTCCTGCTATTAATTCTGTTGTAAGTCTTATAACTGAGATGTTCTAATGTTCTAAACAGTCACAGAATAAATAGATAACACATACAAAACAAACAAACTAAATAAATGGGGGTTCTGGTCTGTAGTTGTCACATGTGAAATTGTTGGTATTACAAAAATAGGTTTTGAGTGAAATGTCCAGTTATAAGTGTGTGGTTTGTATAGAAGTGGTTTCTTTTGGGTAAGATTAAGTCAATATGTTGCTTGATGCTTTTTTGTAAGTATTTGTGAAATTAACAAAAAAATTTTGAGGGAAACTGTTTCAAAATCCTACAAAAGATTCCATTCCATTTTAACCATGGTTTAAATTTAGCAAAATATATAATAAAAAAAACTACTCCGGATAATATTCAATAGCAAAAAGTATATATATATTTTAATAAATTATAAAAACAGTTGGATAAAAACTTTTTTTCAAGGCAAAGTTAATTTAGCTTCTAAACAAGAACAGATATATAACAAAGTTAAATGACATCCACGCTTCTAATAAAGAATCACAACAGCCCAGAAACAGCAACTGATTACTTACAGTATCATCAGGTTCTAAAGATAAGAATATGATTTCAAAAATTGACTGTGTGCAGGAGTCTGTAATAATAATTGCTTTTTCTCTCTCACTCTCACTCCCTCACTCCCTCTCTCTCACTCCACCCCAGAGAGCAGGTTAAAAGGACGCGTCCAACACTGTTAAACTTACTTTATATGCAAAAACTTTCTTTATTTTGAGATGGTCCCAGCACTAAAATCCATATGGAACTTAAAGAATGGGATAGTTTTTTTCTTCACTCCTTTGATTTTTCTTCCACTCCCAGTGGTCATCAACACAAGGGTATGTAATGTATCTAATTAAATTTCCACAACTTTTTCATTCCTTGCTTGAATTACATGACTTGTTAATTATTTCTATTATGTAGATATTGTATGCTTTTTCTGAGGTAATAATTGTTAGTTTTTATGTACCTGTCAAACAATGCATTCACAAAAGTTGTTTAATATAAAGTATGTTTAATACATAGGTACTACATTCATACCCTGAGGCCTCCATGTACAATAATTCATTGTGCCTCAAATTTGTTTTTTTAACCCTTTGTCTTTGTGTATGTTCAAGCGTGGGAACACATAAGTCTAAATTCCTGACTCAGAGTCAATGTGTTGTGGTCATGACCCTCGTGTGCATATTTGAGACCTCATATATGTAATAATAATATTTGATAATATTAGTGCTCACTTTAACTGCTACCATTGACAGTTAGGCCAAAAACTTTTGGTTTCCCAAAGGAACTTTCAGTGAATTATGATAAGTGTCAAGAATATTTAAAAATCTAAAGTACCTTTATTTTCTCTATAAAAATGTTTTTTTTCCCAATTGCAAGGTTCTGGGAATATTAAAGGTAGTTTCTGAAAAAATTGATGTCATTAAAAGAACCTTTAGTGTTAAGCAAAGATTAAGTTTAACATGGGATACACAACTACATTGGGGTCAAAAAGACAAAATAATAAACATAAAACAAAGAGCACTTCACTATTATAAGGTAATCAAAATAAGTAAATTAGTGAAATTTGTATAGTCTAAAATTGTGAGTATGAGCGTGCATCTGACAACTAATTCGGGACATTTCATCTTTGCATTTTCCATTTTCCAAGCAAAAGGTCATATCAAATAATAAAATAATCTAAATAATAAATACAATACAATTATATGTATCACAAAATGGTTATAAATAATGATGAGGTGCTATCTATGCAGTTTAGATTTACAGAAGAAAACACAGAAGAAAACACAGAGCTTAAATACACTGAAACAAAACAATGAAGGTGCAAACACCAACAAAACCTTGAGTAATCACTGAAACAAAATGAAAACCGACAAAGGAAACTGACCTAGAAACTGTGAAACCCAAAGTCCAACTAAGTCCTTGTTTACACCTGGTTTTAACATACATTTTCATCCCTCTGATAACAAGTGGACAAAGCAGACACATTACTATTCACACCTGGCATTTAAATGTGTGTCTTTTGTGCACTTTCGACCACTTCAGTCCTGACTCCATCAACGGGAGGGTCTATGGGCATTTGTCGGAACTACAGTGGAAGGGTTAAATGCCCATTCCAAGGATCATTCCAATTAAGAGGGCCTTCAGCGACATTTGATGATATGGCAGCCTAAATATTCAAGCCATCTCCTTTGTAGGATTCAGCCTTCTGTTTGAGAAGCACCCTTAGAAGATTCAGGACTTGCTGGAACCAATGGAGAAACAAGAAATTCAGGACTGGCTGAAACCAGCAGAGACTCAGAAGATTCAGAAGTGTCTGGAACCAATGGAGAAACAAGAGATTCAGGACTGGCTGGAACCAGCAGAGACTCAGAAGATTCAGAAGTGTTTGGAACCAATGGAGAAACAAGAAATTCAGGACTGGCTGAAACTCGTGGAGATGCAAGAGATTTAGGACTGGCTAGAACCAGCGGGGACTCAGAACTGGCTGGAACCAATGGAGAAACAAGAGATTCAGAACTGGCAGGAACCCATGGAGACTCAGAAGCTTTCAAAACAGGAAATGCGGAATCTAAAGTGCTGGTGAAGCAGAGTCTGCAGATAAATTAAACAAGTAGAAATTAATGGCATTAGCTCTGGATCTCTAAACTTAAAGTCCAACTAAAAAAGCAAACACAAAACACAGATGCCCATATCAATATATCCCCAAATTATGTCTAGAATCATAGCATGCGGTTTTGAAAAACCATGTTTCCATCTTCCAGGAAGCCAGCTGTGCCTATGTGATCATACTGATGGCAGTTTACTGGTGTACTGAGGCCCTTCCTTTAGCTGTCACTTCACTGCTACCTGCTGTCCTCTTCCCCATGCTTGGCATCATGAAGTCCAAAATGGTAAGTTGGTTTTAGTGTTTCCAGTTTAAGGGCATAAAATTAATTAGAGATGAACAACAAAAAAACACAAAAATCTAAGGCTCTGATTTGGTTCTCTAGGTTTGTATGCAATACCTGAAGGACACTAACATGCTGTTTGTGGGTGGACTGATGGTCGCTGTGGCAGTTGAGCACTGGAACCTGCACAAACGCATCGCCCTTAGAGTGCTTCTCATTGTTGGGGTGCGCCCAGCGCTGTAAGTTAAACCTTATAATGAGCATGGTCATTGATAGGTTGTTACATCCTGTCTTTACTCATATAGATTTTAAGTTTGTATTCACATTCTGATTGCTTCCTTTGTATTAATAAAGCCTGATGCTGGGCTTCATGGGGGTGACAGCTTTCCTCTCCATGTGGATCAGTAACACAGCTACTACGGCCATGATGGTCCCCATAGTGCAGGCTGTGCTGGAACAGCTGAACAAACAGGAGACAGAGTCGTCACAGACGGCCTGCAGTGAGGAACGGCCCCAGGCCCCTGAGGCGGAATACAAACAGACGACAAAAGACAGAAACACAGAAGGTCAGGCGAAGAATTGTTTATGAGGTTCATGCAATAAGATGTATTTTAGCAGCGCATATAGTCTACTACTGTTCAAAAGATTGGGTTCAGTGAAGAAACGAAAAAAAAAGAAAGAAAGAAAGAGTACATGTATTCAGCAGGGACGCATTAAACTATGGAAGCCACAAATTAATTATAAAATAACGTTTACATGCTTATTTTTCAGAATTTGTTTCTAGCAATTCAAAGAATGAAAATTAGAATTATGAGATATAAACACAGAATTTTGAGTTCCTAGTTTCTCTATCTGGGAATTCTGACTTTTCTGAATTCTGAGTTACCATCTCACAATTCCAAAAGGTAAATAAAGATCTTTTTTTTTTTTTGACAACTATGATCTAACAATTCAAAATATTTCACAATAACTCACAATAGTGCGATAAAAGGCTGTGATTATGTGATTAATGATTATAGTTCTTTTCTTTTGTTACAAAAGATTTGTTTTATTGTTGTCTGTTTTTCATTTTATGTATTAAAGAATTCTGAAAACAACAACAAAAAATGCAGTATGGTATCCACTAAAACAACACATTTTCAACATTAAAAGAAGAAATGTTTCTTAAACACAGAATCAGCAAAAAAAAGAAAAATACGTAATTTTTTAGCTTTTGCTATCACAAGAATAACTCCTACGTTTAATTGCAATAATATATTACAACATTACTGTTTCAGTGTTGAGTGTTTTTGAACTGTAGGTTAGGAGAGTAATGTATCATGTTTTTAAAACTTTTATCCTTCCGGGGCTCACTATCTCACCAACCCAACCTTTTTTAACAGTAAAGTAGTTTTAATTCCAAGACACAATTTTCATTTTTGGATGAACTATGGCTCAGTGCATCCCCTTATTTCTTAGTGGTGCTACGCATGCTGGACGTCTCAGCAGAGGCCAAACAAAAGGAATCAGCAGAGAAGCGGGTCATGGCTAAAGGAATGACTCTGTGTGTGTGTTATGCGGCCAGCATCGGGGGAACAGCCACACTCACAGGCACTGGACCTAACCTAGTACTGAAGGGTCAGATGAACCAGTAAGTACAAAATAAACACTTCACTTCTACCATTTTGTTTCAAGAGACTGAACCCTTTCATTTATTTCCCTCAGATTATTTCCTAAAAATGGTGATGTCATCAACTTTGCCTCATGGTTTGGGTTTGCCTTCCCCAACATGATCATCATGCTCACGATAGCTTGGCTCTATCTTCAGTTTATATTCATGGGATTCAAGTATGATAGAAAACTGATTTGTTACATTTACCATTTTCTTTCCTCCTTTAATGAAGTGCTTTATTCATGTCTCCAGCATTAGGAAGACATGGGGATGTGGAGCGGTAAAGTCAGAAAAGGAAATAGCCGCCTATAATGTGATCAGAGAACAACATCTTCAGCTGGGGCCCATGTGTTTTGGCGAGCTCAGTGTTCTGGCTCTCTTCAGTTTGCTTGTAGCACTGTGGTTTACTCGAGATCCTGGATTTGTAACCGGCTGGGCAACACACACCTTTAACACTGAAGCAGAGTATGATTTGCAATATGCCTTGGATTTATTCATTTATTGCAAAATTGCTACACTACACTGAAAATAAACAAAATATAATGTAAGAATAATATATATGCAAAAATATTATCACAAAAATATTATTAATATGACTTTTTGCTGTCTAATATTCCGTACATTTAGATATGTGACAGATGCTACAGTTGCAGTCTTCATTGCCCTGTTGCTCTTCATTCTGCCTTCAAAACCACCCCGCCTTTGCTTCTGGTCATCAACTGGCTCTGAAACAGGTAAGAAGAATTTTACACAATGAAAAGATCTTTTGGTTTGCTTTGACTCACTGTACTATACATAAATATTCTTTTACAGAGCCTCAACTCTCTTCTGCACCCAATCCAGCCCTGCTCTCCTGGAAAGTAGCTCAAAAGAAGTTACCCTGGAACATAGTTTTGCTCCTAGGTGGAGGATTTGCCCTGGCCAAAGGTAGCGAGGTGGGAGCACTTGCAAAATTTTCAGACAATTTTGTCTTAATAATAGTGTGTCTATTTAACACTACATTTACAATAGTGATGATATCCTTATAAATTGGCTCTATTGTCTGTTACATACAGCAAGGCCTACACAGAGATCACTTCCCAAGCAGCTTTCTGTTTGTCAATAATGCAAAATCGGCATGGGGAAATGTTTTCTATCACACATGAATTTCTATTGAAATTACTAGATTTCAAACTTTTGAGCAACGCTCATATTTCGGACTCAAACTATGTGCTGTGCTTCACATATCCAAAACATCTCATAGCCTACTAGTCCCGGGGATATACCAGTTTAAGCGGGAAACCGGCTTGAATTAAACAAACGGTAGGCTTTGTTTTTTTAAACCAGAAAAATAGTTAAAACAATTTTTTTCAATTTAAATACATTTTTAACTGGGCAAATAGACCAACTGTAAATGGCCATTAACAGAAGCCAGAGATGCTGAAGACAGACGCAAAGAGGAGAAAATACAGTAACGTAGCAGGCAGATCCAATGCAAGATATTTGCTAAATACTGAGGGTGAGGGATTTATATACTCTTTGAAATAAAGATACAAAAGCTGTGACTGGGGCAGTACCTATTCAAAAGGCACGTTTGTACCTAAAGGGCCCATTTTGGTACCGTAAAGGTACTGTACATAGTAATACTTAAAGTGTACATATTTGAACCCAAAAGTGTACCTTTTGAGAAGGTACTGCCCCAGTGACAGATTATTTCTGAGAGTGTATGAATGTATCTCCGAGGGCAACTGACTCTCTTCAGAAAATTTTAGATGGTACTTTCTTATCATCTTTTCTCTTTTCAACCACCTGCTATTATTGTTTTATTCAGATGTTTTATGTAGCATCTCACAAAGGTCAGACCATTCTGCTTTTGCTATAAATTAAATAATTATACAATCTAATTTACACCAAAAACTGTTCAACCAATATGGAGCATGTTTGTTTGGATCGTGATTAAAATGAACCACTAGAATCCTAAAAAACAACAACTGTGATCTGCCCAGCATACTCATACTATACTCTGATAAAAACATTGTAAATTAGCTAAAACATACTGATGAATTGGCTGCATTTGTATGATGAAAATGGACAACTACCATCATTTTCTTTATCTACTGCCTTTGTGACCTATATCTGACTCATACATCTGATATATTTCTTTTGTATCTCAGGAGTCGGGTCTATCTAAATGGTTGGGAAACCAGTTGACTCCCCTACATAGTATCCCTCCCTGGGCCATTGTTATCATCCTGTGCCTCTTGATTGCCATTTTCACCGAGTGTACCAGCAATGTTGCTACAGCCACCTTATTTCTTCCTGTCCTTGCTTCTATGGTAAGACTGGTATTTAGAACCTGTGAGTAATAGATCCTCAGAAGATGAGGGGGAAAAATACTAATGAAATATGATAATCATATCTGTACGCATCATTTTTAGGCAGGTTCTTAAATTCTTGAAATAGCATCTGTTGTGAAGTTGAATTGCTCACCAGCTGTGCAAAGCTTCACTGAAACGTCGGCCTCCATGCAGACATGACTCACAGTTTGTTATAATCTGTAAGAATTACAGTCCAATTACAGACACTTTGTGATGAGTTTAGAAAACACGCACTTAGATCAGAGACATATGAGTCAGCGCTGTCCAAATGAAATCCTGTTTTCTGCTTTATAAGACATTTCTGTTTCTGTTTCGCAGTCTCAATCTGTTGGAATCAACCCTCTTTACATCATGGTGCCATGCACACTCAGTGCGTCCTTTGCATTCATGCTGCCTGTGGCAACTCCACCAAACGCTATAGTCTTTTCGTATGGATACCTCAAGGTTTCAGACATGGTGAGTTCCACAATCTGGCAACCCATTTTATTCCAGACAGAAAAAAAGCCCTCTGGATTTCCCAGCCCTTGTGGCAATTTCAACCTATTTCCATATTCAACGTGTGTTTAAAAACTCATCATAATACAGATGAACCAGTTTCCAAGATCAGCTGCTTGACATCAATCATTTATAAGTAGCACATTGCAGTGACGTAGCATTGTTAAAACAAATGCGGCACCATATATAGACAAACCACAAGTCATTTTACCACTTCTAAGAGATTTTCCTTCCCAGCTGCTCCAATGACCAATAAACTCACTCAGTGATATTTAACTTTTTTTTTTCTCAGGCAAAAACAGGCATAATGATGAATATCATAGGGATTTTCTGCATCACCTTATCCATCAACACCTGGGGCAAGGCCATGTTCAACCTAGACTCTTTCCCTGCATGGGCCAACAAAACGGTAATATGACAGACAGTACAAGGCCAAATGAAAACCAGCAAGTTGGTCTTCCCAAATTTCTTCATAGAAACGCATTATTCTCATAAATTGATCAAAGCTGCAGCAGAGAGAAAATGAAATCTGCCACACATGTCTCGCAGGACTATTTTGCACATTCATAAGATTTATAGACCTACTGCAACTAAGCACCAGGATATACTACATTTCAGTATGTTCAAATGTTTGGGGCTGGTACGATTTTGTAATGTTTTTGAAATCTCTTATGCTCATTAAAAACACATTAAAAACAGTAACATTGTGAAATATTTTTGCAATTTAAAATAACAACTTTTCTGTTTTAATATATATTAAAATGTAATTTATTCCTGTGATGACGAAGCTGAATTTTCAGTGTCACATGATCCTTCAGAAATCCTTCTAATATGCTGATTTCTTATTATTGTTATCAATGTTAAAAAGAACTTTACCGTGCTGCTTAATATGTCTGTGAAAGCCATGTTTGTTAAGATTCTTTAATGAATAGAAAAGGATGAATCTTACAAACCCCAAACTGTTGAACACTAGTACATGTACATGGTCATCTCATTTTGTAACACAATTTTATCAAATAAATATGCTGGTCAGATGTTTCAATCATTGAAACAACCCGGTTTCTAAAACATTTCATATATTCGCAAACATAGCTTCAGATCACATGCTAATCTGATAAGACTATTTGAACTAATTGAACTATCCTTTTCTCAACTAAATGATGACCCAGAAGGAAAAAAAAACACTATTGTGGATGTTCATTCTAATTATGATGAATAATTTTAATTTCTCTGGGACAAACCTAAATGATATGTGAAAGCCACATCAACAACTGATTTAAATCTCAGGGCATTAAGACACATCACAGGCAAATTTTCAAGAATAAATTCTGCAAATACCTCATGGTTTTAACACATGAAATAATATTAGTTCAAAACAGGTATTCAGAAACATTTGAACATGTAGAAATTATATTATATATCCATTGTATATATATAATTTATATATATAATATATAATTTATAAAACATGAAACGTGTATTATTAAATCACTGGAGGAGTGCATTTTTAAAATGTTACAATTTTTCCTTGAATTTGATTTTTCCTTGTTTTATAAGTGTGTTTTGTTTTGGGTCATCATACTATTGTAATCTCTCTAAACAGAGTTCAAATATGCAACTATAATACTATGTGTACATCTATGTTCTTATAATTCCAGTCTGTATCTGTAGCATCAAAATGTCTTGTATTTTTCTAAAATGAAAATACTGCACAATTGGAAAGTGTATGACACACACACAGGGATGGTTTAATGCACATCACCAATGTGAGTTCACTGATACACTGTATCTCATTTTATTTGACTGAATACTACAATGCTTGCTGAAACGTTCTTTTGCAATTTTGGAGAAATTATACCAACAAACAATTTTGTTCAGTAACAATAAAGCACTTATACAGGGCATGTGAGTGGAATATGTTCTAAAACTGCTGTTCTGTTATGTTGAAGAGATAAAACTGAATAAAACTGTTTAAAAATTTCCCTGAATTATGCTTATTATTATGCATTTAATCCTGCATTGTTTTTATATACACAATTTACTTTTCATCACATCTCAGAGGCTTAATGTTAAATTTAGCATCAATAAATTATATCATACCGGAATATGAAGATGTAGAAAAACTAACTGCTGTTTTAAAATACTATAATTATGCAACTTTGTACACTGAGAACACTAAAACTACAACTTTCATCAAGTTCAAGAAGTTTCATTATGTTCAAAGTCATTCCGCCAGTACAAATTAAATGTGAAGCAAAAACTATTTGGGGAAACAACATGGCACAGAAGCAATGACAGTGTACCATAAACACTGAGTCCCATAAACTAGCTCAGCTGTCTCTCGTGCGAGCAGAAGCAGAAAAAGGCTTTTGTCACTTAAAAATAAAATGCCAGCCTGTAATATAAAAAAACAAAGCTAACAGATTTTCCCAAAAGTGCAAAGTCAGATCCTTAGTGTTTCAACTTGCCTGGAGCACAATAAAAGCCGTTTTTCACATGATGGATCAGTACAAGAAATAAAACTCTGAGATTGACTTTCCTTCCAGAATACACAGAGTGTTCCTAGCATTGGCATATGATTCCCGTTTAAAACATTCTAGGAATTTATTTATTTATTATTTTTTTCAATCAGACTATAGTAAGCTGTCTATGTCGTTGTCATTTAAAACAGTTTACAGCTGGTAAATATGCTTTTTTCTTATGCTTAACTTCAAAATATGTTCTTTTCTGCAATCAGTGCTTACTGTACCCAGTTGGTTATGTTGGGATCTAAATAATAACATGTTATTAGTAGGTTTTTGTAACCAGAATTTGTTGGAACAGGGAGTTTTGTTTTCTGACAACCTAAAGAGAACATTCTCTATGGTAATTTTCACGGTTTTATTTTAGAACCAAAATGTTCTGGGTACTACAATTTGTTAGCTGGGCTTCTTTCTTTGAAAAGAGAGTGTGAGAAAGCTCTGGACTCAAGCGTGATGTACGCTTACAATTAATGTCAAAAGAAAGCAGGGGGTTCCACACAGAAAGGGCAGAAAGCGGTAAAATCAGTAAGCTCTCTGTGGAGACTTTAAAAGTCAATGTTAGGCTGGTTTGGACTGTGACTCTTAAAGAAAATCTCTAAGGTCTAACTAAATCCTAAGGGGAGACAGTGCTGCACCACTGCAAATCCACCTGATGATTTCATAAACCTGCCGAGGTCAGAAGCACTGGATTAATGATAGTTCACAGTCTTGTGGAGACAAAAGACTAGACTTCACAACCATGTGTTTATAGTCTCCAGCCAGCAGCCACACAGCAACCTCATAGTGCATAGTAATCCTCAATTGGTGAGGTATGACCAGGTTAAAACCTCATGATAATTTCTTGCAATTGTTGCAATAACTACAGAGGAATGTTGCAATTTTGGTTAGGTTTGGATCACATGCATGAAGGCAAACGGGCAGCAGTGAGAGGGAAGTGTGCCAACCAAAGAAATCCTTCTTAAAAATACACAGTCACACACAAATTAAAGTCATTGGCATGAAACAAAGCGATGAAATTGAATTACAGAAAAAAGGTCCTAAAAAAGGTCTGCCATTCACCACGGAATGCCTGTTTTCTATTTAAGAAATGAAATTGTTATAGGCCTAACAAGCAAGCAGCTAACAAGCGGTTGAGTGTGCATTGACACTGTGATCACTATGATCTTAGATCTTTGAGGGAAGTAACAGATATAATTACAGTGCCTTTTTCTGCTTTTCGGCAACTTCAACACCCACTCATTATCCATCTGAACCAAAAGCACATATACCTCAGCCTCCAATTTGGCTGTGTACATATGAAAGCCCCCCAAAGAAAAATAGTACGAAAAAAAAAATCATTTTTGCTTGGAAGTTATTCTCGTATAAGACCTTTTGCTGAACTAAGTGATTACTGTTAACTCTATACTTTCTGGAAAGAATTCTGGATAGTTAGGCCTAATTTACATTTAGCCCGTAGTGTCATGTGTGTGTGTGCACCTGGTATTTATGACCTTATGGGGACCAATTGTCCCCACAAAGATAGGAATACCAGTGAATTTTGACCTTGTGGGGACATTTCTTAGGTCAAGCTTATAAATCACTCAGAATTAAGTTTTTTGAAAATCTAAAAGTGCACATAGTTTCCTGTAAGGGGTAGGTTTAGGTGTAGGGTCAGTGTAGGGCAATACCACATACTGTTTGTACAGTATGAAAACCATTACGCCTATAAAACATGTAAACCCAACATGAGTGTGTGTGTGTGTATGTTGCTGTTGTTAGCCGTCTTAAAATTTTACTTTTGATTATTCTTTTACTTAATTGTTGTTTCATAATTGTTTTACAGATTAATTAACTGTAATAACACTATAATAATCTTTACATATTATAATTATTATAAGTTTAACAGTTCCATTGTGACAGCATCCATTGTTAAGATAAAACACACACACACACACACACACACAAATATATACTGTATACACAAGCAATAGTGGAAATGCCCAATATCCTTTTTTTGTAATCAATATCAACATGCAGAGTAGTCGAGATTTATGCTTATATAGAACATACAAAAATCACCCCTCAGATCTTTACTGGAACAAAAAATACAAGTATTCAGATTCTTACCCCCAAGTTCACAGACAAGCTTTAAACCTAGTCCTTGACAAAAAATGTAAATCTGAGCTGTTTGAATTGAAAGAAACAGGCACTGATCTTCAAACACGTCAGTGCCTTTGCTTTGTTTTAAGATGCACACCAGTAATGCTTTTTTCTATGGCATGTTTTAAAAAATAAGTCCTAATTGAACTATGGAGTAACCCTGGCTAAGCCCCCTGTATAAAACCGTGCCTTACAATTTCAGAACACATAACGCCACCAGCCGGCGACATTAGGAATTGTAGCAGCAGTGGTGGCGTCCATTGCAATAGTATATTCCTGCACAACTGGAGGAGCAGCAGTTTCAGGACCCTCAGTTTTAGGACCGCAGTTTCAGGACCCTATTTTTTTCTGACAGCGCCATCTAGCGACCG
>JAUCMT010000028.1:11200922-11215259 GCA_032357475.1 Enteromius thamalakanensis
GGCATTTGTCAGCGATTTCTCAAAACCTGTCGGCGAGTCAAAATCAGGGCTAAAATCGTGCAGTCTGAACTCTGCTTTATACACACCTGAACCAGATAATCAAGATGTTCAAGATTATTAGAAACTTCATATAGTCACGAAACTTTTCGAAATATGGAATCGGTTCAAGCAAATGCTGAGTAGCTTCGCTAAATGATTCACTGTTTCACACAATGGCGACGCCTGCTGGTCCAAACTCTTTATTGTATTTCAACGTACTTTTACACTGGTATGTTCTCTAGTCTGAGAATTGCAACCAATTAGAAATGACAAAATAAAAAGAAAACAGTTTTTGTTTGTTTATTGAAAAACAGCAATATTATATAGCACACGAACATCTAGGAGACATCTGCGTTTACATCTGCAAGACGTATTATTTAGGTTGTTTGCTTATCTGCAATACGTATTTTAAATGTCAAATAGACTCGTAGATGACATCTTTAAGATGTTTACATCTTTTGCAGACGTACGTGTGCTATCTGGGTAGTAGCCTACTATTATTTCTATGGGGGGAAAAAATCATTTATACAGTTTTAATTGGACTAGCATCACAGAAATTATATGCTAAACCTTTATTCACTGACCATGTCACTCATGTGTTTTCTTCTCATAGTTTTTGTCCTATCTTTTCGACTTTTTAATCATTTCTGTGAGCATTGTTTTCTGCGGGCACCTGGGAAAGGTAGAGCTTGATGGTGTGTCACTTGCCACATCTGTGAGTTTTATATATTTATTTCCTCTTTACTTGATATGTGTGATGTCATTTTAAAAAAGTGATTAATTGTGCTTTCGCCGACAGGCCATCAATGTTATGGGTATTGGTATTGGTTATGGCTTGGCCTCAGCATGTGACACACTTATTTCTCAGGTAAGAATGAGTTTTCCTGTTCATTCACTTATAACTAATATAACAGATAGTGTTTTTTTACACTGTTACACTGTCTTTTGCAGGCTTTTGGAGCTGGTAACTTGCAACTAGTTGGTGTTATAACCCAGAAAGCAATTATAATTCTGCTGCTCTCATGTCTGCCATGCTGTGCTTTTCTTATCAATACAGAGTCAATATTACTACTTGTAGGGCAAAGCCCAGAGGTTGCAAGGTAAGCACTACTCAAAATTGTAATTAACAGATAGGGATCCTATCTTAAGAATCCATGCAATAATGCTTCCTTCAATATTAGCTTTATGGAGCATATTCATGTCAGGAATTAGTTATTAAAGAAGAAACAGGCTACAGCATAACCTCAAACATAACTGTTATTCTGTTTCAGATTATCTCAGCTCTATGTGAACATTTTTTTGCCTGGTCTTCCGGTATGTACTTTCATTATCTAAAAAAGCGATCACTTCAATGTTAAAGACGCTCTTCTTTTGTCATGTCTCAAACGTACTAAATGCTTAAAGGCTCTCCTTTTTGTTATAATGGTTGTTACTTACTAAAATAGGATTTTTGCTGATCATTTAAAGTTTTTAAGGCTCTCAGTGTAGAAAAATAACATTATTTTTGTCTCAGGCTGCTTTTGTGTTCATTATTGAAGCAAAATATCTACAGAATCAGGTATGAGAAAGATTAAAGCGTAATGCTCTGTAAAACATGAATGTGAAATTTAATGAAATCTCTCATTACAGGGAATTATTTGGCCCCTGGTTTTTACTGGAGTAGTGGCAAATCTCCTAAATGCTTTAATGAACTATATCTTCCTCTTTGTGCTGGACATGGGTGTTCCGTGAGTTTCCATAATAGTTGATGTTAAGCTAAACTCACCGACCATTTATTTATTATATGATATGTATTTTATCTGCAGTGGATCAGCAGCTGCTAATACAATCTCACAGTACAGCTTGGCAATCATATTGTTTATCTACATCCGATGCAAGGGTCTTCACAAGGATACTTGGCCTGGTGAGTAGTTGAAAAATCTGTTATTATATGTCCTCTCTGTGTCTGTGTGTATCAGTTACTGCAAACTTATCCAGTTAGCAGATACAAGATAAAGCATTCTTTATTGCTGTATAGGTTGGTCGATGGACTGTTTGCAGGAGTGGGGCTCATTCACTCGTCTGGCCATTCCAAGTATGCTCATGATGTGTGTAGAGTGGTGGACTTATGAGATTGGAACACTGCTGTCAGGTTAGTGCACACTTGTCAAACTGTTACGCAACATTTTTAGAGGATGTCTAGAATATGTCTAGTCGTTTGTATTGCATTGGAGTTGAACAGAACGCAACTCACAGGATGTTGAATTGGAATGAGAGAAAGAAGCTACTTTATTTCATTAGCTTTCAAAACATAAATACGCTATTCGTTTTGAGCAATTATGACTTTAATGTTTTCATCCGAAATGTCTGGAAAATAAAGTATTCTTATATAGTATGTTTAAACCTAACATAAAAAATGACAGAAAATACTTTTAAAATATATAAATGTAAGGCCAGCATGTCAACATACAGCACCTTTGCTATACTGACATTCACTTCCTGTCAGTTCTGATCTGTTCTATTGTGATAAAATGCAAAAATGCAAATAATAAATCTTTAAAAAAAAAAAATATATATATATATACAATGTACATGGTTACACATTTATATATTCTTTTATTTTATATTATATATAAAAATATATTTAATATATAAATATCACATATTTTTCTTAAATATATATATGGATGTGTTTTTGTATACACACATATTATGTAAACAAAACATTTTTATTTGGATGTGATTAATTGTTTGACTTGTTTAAAACCACTCTTACAGCCAAACAATTATGTATTATTGTGATTTAATCTGATAAAAAAAAAAAAAAACTAATTACTCCAAGGACCTTAAAATTATGAAGACTTTTTAGCCACAATGCATCATTGCACTTTTGTGCTATTTTTAATATAATTCCTTTCTGAAAGCACAGATTTATGGACTTTATGGCTGCAGCATTTTTGCATATTTTTGATATAATTTAAATTAAATTTTACTATCTAAAATTCAAAATTTAATTACAGTCCTGTATACATTTTAATTCATATTCGACTCAAAATTAACCTTGTTTCTTACTTTTTTTTTTCATGGCAGGTCTGATAAGCGAGGTGGAGCTCGGAGCTCAGTCAGTCGTTTATGGACTGGCAAATATTGCATATATGGTATATATTTTTAATGTGAAAGTGTTTTATTTGAAGGTTGCATGAACACTTAAAGTAAGTGGCCTGTGTTCAGTTTCCTATAGGGTTCAGTGTAGCTGGCAATGTGAGGGTGGGCAATGCCATGGGAGCAGGAGATGTTCCTCAAGCCAAGCTCTCAGCCATACTCGCTGTGATCTGTGCAGGTAATACTAAGAAAGAAGATTTTAGATTCTGCTCACACAAATCCATGCAAATACTCTAATATAATAAAATATTTGATTGTATTCTATTTTCAGTCTCTGTTGCAGTGGTTTTAGCAACTGTCATTGGTTCTTCAAAGAATGTTATTGCTTATATCTTCACAAATGATAAGTGAGACTTCTTCTTTAGTCAAAAACATTTGCTTCTTAACTTCTTTCATTATTATCTTTGTACGTTTCCTCTAATATCTCTAGTACTTCAGTGGCAACTCCAGAATGAACTTTGCTCATGTAGTACTTTAGATATGAACTTCATGTATTAAAGGCATTTCAAAATATTTAAAAAGAGATTTTAGATTAACATTAGTACAGATACAAACAAAAATTTTGTCATTTAATTATAGTTTGTCAGATAATATATTTTGCATCTGTAATTCACATAAAATTAACCTGCTTTGAAAAAGAAATAAAATTATTTGAATCCACTTTTAAAACAGCATTTTAATAAAAGCAAGACTTATATTGGGGCAAATGTTTTCTTTCCTTCCTCTCACAGAGACATCACAATGAGGGTTGCCACGGTAATGGTTTTATTCGCTCCTTTCCATCTTCTTGATGCCACAGCGGTAAGTCATTAGCAGAGTTGTGTTAGAGCACTCACAGCCCTCATTAGTGTTAATAGCAATACCCACAACACCAACACAGTGATCAGGAAAGTAGAGTTTAAACCTTAATTATATTGAATGTTATCCCTTATACTCAAACACATCTGAAACTACAACGCATAGGGTCATTTGAGGAGAAAATATTCATTATTTTTTCTTCTTTCAAACCAATCAGGCAGCAAGTGGCAGTATAGTAAAAGGTCTGGGCAAGCAGAAGATTGGGGCAGTCTGCAACCTTGTGGGATATTATGCTGTTGGCTTTCCTATTGGAATATCCCTGATGTTTGCTGCTAAATGGGGAATTTTTGGTAAGGCATATATGCAATGTAATAAATTAAAATATAGATTTCTATCAGTTTCATATTAAATTGTATTATTTATTTTATTATTATTGAAAACAATATATTTTAATGATAATAATTATTATTATTAGTAGTAGTAGTAGTATGTAATTAATTAAATCTTTTTTAATCTTATTATTAATCATTTGAGCATATAATAACAATAATAATACACAAACATAGTAAGAAATAGTATTTAATATTTAGAATTTATATTGAAATATACATTGCATTCAAAATATAATTGAAAACATATTTATGATTTATTATATTTTTTTATATTTATTAAAATAACATGTGGAAGTAAAACATTAATTTTAGTAAATAACAGTAAAATATAGTACAAATATTAAAACATATTAAAAGTATAAATATACATCAAAAACAGCATTTGATATATTTTCTAATGATATTTAAATTAATTTTATTTTATATCTCAAGGTCTCTGGACGGGCCTGTTAATTTCAGTCTTCCTTCAGTCAGTGTTCCTCATTGGCCTTCTTTTGAAAGTGAACTGGAAGAAAGCCTCTGAAGAGGTGAGGAACATAAGACTTCCATTAAAAGTTGATTACAGTGCACTTAAGTTAACTTTTCACTGATCTACTAATGAACTTTTCACTTTCCAGGCACAGATCAGGGCTGGTGTAGTGCCGAGTGGGACACATGATGGTAATATATTTGTTTTGACTCTAACAACTCAAGAAGTCTTTATTTAATGAGGCATGCTAATAAGGGTCAATTTCTTGACAGGTGGGGACGGTGGACATGTTGAGGGCTGTGATGCGAATAATGACGCAGATATGGATGAGGTAGTCAATGAGGACACCGAAACGCTAGTTGCTACAGTGAGGGTGCAGCTGCCATTGAGTATGTTAGTGCTGCGTCGTGGCCTGGCTCTGGCAGCTATGCTAGCGCTCCTAGCTGCGGGACTCTCAGTTAAATTCTTTCTAAAGAGATGATGTTATAACAGCTGACTGGTGAGAAAATGTTAAAGCAGACATGTCTTAGACTGCCACCCAAAAGAAACCAGTGCAACATGTCTGTCATGTCCACTTCGTACTGTATCTGCAAGGCAGGTGAGGCTTGTCAGGCACAAAACAGGGCAGCTTTCTGGGATTTCAGTCAAAGTCTAGGCATTAAATATCAAGGCATTGTTTTTTTACATGTACATTGGGTATGTCATTTGGTACTTACTAATTTTGTATTAATGTATTAATATATTTATTCACATAAATATATTTATTAGGATTTCATTGACTCTGTTGAAGAGAAACAACCTGTACAATCCCAATTCTTACATTAAATTCAACATATACGTCTGTACACTCATTATCACACACTCTTGCATTTTTATCATGAAACAAAGGAAATGTGTTGTCGCAAACACAAAAACATGAATATGAGGATGCACCCAGTGAAATTAAAATTCTGTGTCATTATTTATTAAATAATGCCGTTTTTATTATAAATAATTTATCAGTGCACATCATCGTTTAACTCGTATATTGCAATATGGAATATGACAACGTTTGTTTCATGTTGACAAAGACCATGCCACATTGCAATTATGACTTTCACATAGATGCCATTGGACGCTCATTCCAGGATCTGGGGATGTGCAATTTTGTATTTTATTTGTCCTTAGATGACCTCTGAATATAGCTGATATAGAAAAATAACCCCAGACACCCTCTTTATAATGGGATAATGATTTATTGACCCAAGGATTTCATTTGTGATAAGCTAACTTGTGATAAGTCAACTATGTGCAATCTTTGCAGCTGTATGAATCAAATCGAAATTAAAGATTATCTTTTTACAATAAAAACGGGGAGCTGAAACACCTGTCTGCCCAGTACAGGACATGTGTGTTTAATTTAAATCATGTCACTGACTTTATCAGTTCCATTGAAACAACCCCCATTAATATCACACTTTGTTCCCTGCAGCTGAATTACCTTTCCACATGTTTAACTGTTTAACCAGCAAAATTCCTATGATCCGTTAATCTTAATGACCTATAGGTAGATTAAACATTTACATATACCAACTGAGCAACTAAATATGACAGCACCGCTGTGGAGAGGCATATCAGCATATGTGAATATATATTAGTACGCTTAGGATGGAGCATTAGTATTTTGGAAGATCAAAATATTAAAGATAAAAAGTTGATCATGTAGTATATATAATTGATGCATACAGTTTATGCACAAAGGCACTTAAATTTATTAAAACATTTATTAAAACATTTTTTATTTATTTATTTATTTACATTTATTATATATATATATATATATATATATATATATATATATATATATATATAAAACTTACCAATTATATTAATTATAAATCAATAAAACCTTAAAACGACTTGTGCTTGCATTCATTTATTGCCTTGACAAAATATGAAAAATATTTAATACATATCCAACCAGGTTTTTTTTTAAGATTACTGATGGTTGTCTAGTTACCAGTGAACATTTACTGAAACCTTTAGGAACTCATATGTGAGCAAGCTTACAAAAAGTTGCATGGTTTTTGTCTTAAGCCATGTGTACACAAACCACAAGTGACGTGATGCATCAAAAGCAAACGGAAAACATAAATGATTGTCTCTACACTGGACGCAGAACAAAATGACGCAACAATAAACGGATTTCCAAGTCTATGTCTGATGTAGTTTGCCTTGTGGTTTCTCTACTTCATACAACAGTACAAATGGATCAGAACATTTCCTCTAACGCCTCCAGTGTAAACCATTTAGGGAACGTTCTTTCAAGACGAACGTAGTTTTGCAAGATCGCATAGAGCACCTTTAATATAGGCAGGCAGAGTTTCGCATGCAAATGGAAACGTTTGCTTCAAATTTCCACCGTTCTAGCATGTTTTATAATACAGATTTCTCCAATATATGACAGCAGCTTTAAAGATTGACTTTTTTTTGACAGCATTTCTCCAGCTGCCTGACTAAAAATTTTACTGAAGAGATTATATGACTCTGTCACTCGGTAACAGACCTTTCCTGCTAAGCTGCTCGATTTTCTTACTACTCGGCCTGATACTGTGGACAAAGCAAGTGCACACGCAATAAAAATATAATCATCTGTCTAGGTCACAATATACAGCCTGAGACCAACGTGAAAATGCTTCTACTTTTCTAATTGAATGCAATTTCTTCATTACCTCTCATGTTCACAACATAGAGCTATTCACAGTGAATCTATCTGAGGTCCAGGTTTCAAACGATACTCACTGACTAGACGGGATGGCTGTGGTAAAGTTTGAGTCCAAAGTAAAATTTGCACCAGCACCATAAGACACCTCAGGTAAAGGCACAATGAGATGGACGGCTATCCCTACAGCTAGGGTGAGAAGAGCTGCGAGAGTGGTTAGACCCCTTCTGAGAACCAGCTGAGTGGTAGAAAGCAGAACGGTGAGCTTTTCCTCCACTTGAGTCATGTTTGGCCCCTCGTGCACCACAGTATGGTTGAGCCCCTCATCCTGGTCTTGAGAGCTCACAACCACGTATCCATTCCCATTCTGAAACTGTAAGATAAGACTTTCATTATACGGGCATGACTCTTAAATCATTCTTCATAAAATCTTAATCTCTTCTGTGAAATGCAAATAAAATCATAAATGGTTATCATACGAACAACATGAGGGTGAACAAATGACAATTTTTATTTTTGGTGAATCATCCATTTAAAAGAGTACGTATGAATATACAAATCAGCAAGAATCATTGATAAATAAATACCTCAGCATTGAGCACCACCTGGTAGAAGCTGTTGCGATGGCTCGGGGTCATTGCTCCATTTGCTGCTCCATTTGCACTCTTTCCTGTACGCTCCATTGCCTTTAAAAGAGAAAGAAGCTCTTTTAGTAATCAACTTAGCACATGATCATGAGTATAATTAGAAGAAAGGTGCCATTTTAATAGACCTGATATGCCTACCTCTTCTGTCATTTTCTTCCAGTTTAATTTAAAAATAGCCACAGTGAAAAAAATCGCTAGCAAAAATACTGCAATGAGGAGGCCCAGCCAAAAGCCTGAAAGAGCAGACAATAAATTGTTGTAGATATAAAAAGGTTCTCTGTCACTGAACACCATTAATCGTGAATAGAGTCAATATGATGTATTTAGACGAACCGGCAACTTGTAATTTAGCTGTGAACATCAGAACAATGCTTGATGGGAGTCCAATGCAGTAGTAGCCAAAGAGGTTAGCAATAGCAGCTATTTTCTGTTGCCCGGTGCCAAGAAGAATACCCATGCCAACACCCTGAAAGACAAATAAAACTGCAGTACGGGAACTCATAATACACACAAACAAACCAACAGAAATGATATGTAATATAATATGAACTTAATCTCTGGAGATATTTTCTGTTTGATTGCACAGATACTATTTGAAGAGAACTATAAGATGGATGATGATATCACTGAACCACATACACACACACTCACACACACACACACACACACATATATATATATATATAAAATACATAAATTGTATTTAGGTTTCTTTCTTTCTTTTTTTTTGTTGAATTTGAAGTGCTAAAATAACAACTAAAATAATGAATAAAAAAAACTATACAGTGAAATTATACAGTACAGACGTTTAAAAAAAACAATATTAAAAAACTAAATATATAAAAAATATATAAAATTATTTAAAATATAAAATCTTACAAAATTTAACAAAAAAGTACGATAGTATATCAATGATACTAAAATAATACTGCATTATAAATTGGCCTTCTTTAGTTTAGTTCATGCTATAAATTTTCTTTGAACTTAAAGGCAAGACTTTCATTCCTACACACACACTTACTTCTGCATTACAGATTCTCCCACTCACTGTCATTGTTAAAAATGTAAAAAACGAGAAGAAAAAGTGGTGTTGAACTCACCAGTATTCCATTAAAGAACTGAAGAGGGCAGTAGATGTTCAGTAGCTGAGACACAAGCTCTGCTATAGACCTAAATATGACAAACATTACAAAAAGGATAATTGAAACGAAGCTGTTGTTGACATTGTTTCTGTTAAATCTTAATTTAAAGACTGGAGTGTTTACAGATTTGTTAAAGTGTGCTTATGCGAAGAAACATAAGCACGTTTTTTGTGTGCTTGAAGTAATGAGATAAGTGGCTTACTCATCGGAAGTGAATATGTAGCCAATGACTGTTTTGGTCGAGCCCAGAACAAAACCTTGAAAGATTGCTATAACAGCTGGGGAACAAAACGAACGTGTTTACAAGGCATCAATTTGTGCTGCATGCGACAATCTAAGTGTTATGACAGGTTTGCGAATGATTGATGTCACATGTTTTTACCTGCACTGATAAGAGACACCTTGCTCGTGAGGATGGCAGCAGCTGTTTCCCCAGCGCCAAGTGCGTTTCCCACACGAACACACGCTGCACCTTGCATTCCTAGTGGGATCTGGAATATAAGAAAAGAGAAAAACATCACCATCATGAAAAGTTAATGATAATATGAATATTCTCAGACCATTCAAACACACCATGAAATTGATGTACGCCAGCATGATAACCACGTGTTGAGCAGCCAGGTCCACCTCACTCAGCATTCCTGAAGGGAAGAAGAGCATTATTCATTATGGAATTATATATTTTTTTATGATTTGAGTTTACTATTATGGAACGTACCTGCCAAGAAGCCTCCAACTTCGTAGATCCACCATTCAAAACAGGTCATCAGTGTGCTGGGAATAGCCAGCTTCATGTAAGACCCCCAATCCTGCAAGGCTTCTGAAGACCACCCTTTTAAAGCAAAAAGAAAACAGTAAGAAATGAGCCATGGAGCAACTATTTTCCCCCAAGCTATATGAAAAGAAGTGTGTTTTGAACCTTCACAACTCTTCCAACCTTCACACAGGGTTCTGCATTCAGAAGTAAAGCAAGTGCAGCGACAGTATACTAACCTTTCAGCTACTAAAGGTTACGTTTTCAACATTTTGGGGATTTTCCAGTAACTAGCTCAAATGGACAAACACACTCTACAGAAGCTGAGCGATTTGTTTAATCTGATTCAATTTATTGTCTTAGAAAGTCTTATTTGATTTAGTTGTATCCCTATTATGGATTTTTGAAAATTACCTTTCATGTGTAACACAGCTCTAAGTGAATGAAAACATCCTGTAAAGTTTTAAACCTGAAAGTGCACCATATATAAAGTTATTGTCTCTAAAAAAAATGAGTCGACTCGGAATCATCGTCTTTAGAACGAGTTCCAAGTCCAATGCTGTGTCTGAAATCGCATATTGCTTAAGTAGGTACTACATTTAAAATTGAATGTAGGCCTACTACCCGACTGTTAAAAAGTATGTTCTATGAATGTATATAGTATGAATGTAGGAAGTATGAATGGAATTCGGACGCACTACATCCGCCATATTGATGTTGTCAAGTGTCATGCGTCGTCACAACAGCGCGAAAATTTAAACTTTCAATAAGTCATCCGTTTATTCTGAGTGTGTTAAACAAGTGTAATTTAATCACAATAAACAATGTTTTTTTTTTTCTGAGGTGCTTACAATTGAAATGAGCCACGTCTCCACTTTCCGCCATTTTTCGAATATGACCTTATGGGAGCCTTATGGGATAGGAAAGTGTCCATGGTATGCCTACTATAGAATTCAGGCGGAAGCAGTAGGTCATCCGGGGACTTCTCGCCTACTGAATTTCGAATACTATGAATTCGGACATACTACTCGCCTCGCATACAGTTTTTTGCTTACTATATAGTAGGGAAGTAAGTGATTTCGGACACAGCACAAGCCTTTTCATGTTGACGTCAAAATGAAACATTAGCATATTGCTTGCCTACTGATCTTTTTTCGCTGTTTCTGAATAAAACTGCAAATTCATTTTTTGACAGTAGGTGCCGCTTTTGGAGCGTTAAACACTCCACAATGGACCCTTTATATAAATATATTTTTTGCATTCCCATTTGCTCAAATAGCAAAAGAAAAACTAAAAAAAAAATGTGCATACAGTAAAACACAGTCTTGTGAAAAGGGTCCATACTGCTTTAAATGAAATCGACCAATCACCAGAGGGGTTTGGAAAAATGAATCGTTAAACAAATCGTTGGGGAGTCTATGAACAAATAAGGTCAAAATAAATGCATATTATTAAATGTGTTTTATGACCTTGCATACATGTCCACCTGTTGTTTGGGACTCCTAAAGCCAAAATATGAACCTTTCATGACCCATAATAGGGGCACTTTAATGGGTTTGTCTTTTTTGAGAGTAGACTGCTGTGAAAAGTCTTATTCAGTTTAGTGAATGGATCCAATATGCTCCCTGTATGCTTAAATTGGGATTATTGTCGGAAAATTGTTCGCTCTAAACACATTCACAAAAAGACTAAAGTAACAAAAAGTAGTTTGACTAGGTAGTTTAAAAAGTTGAGTTGCAAACTACGGTTTCAAACTATCCATAATACTCACCTCCCCAAGTTTTTTCATGGAGCTTCTGCCAGCGAATGAAACAAAACAGGGCAATACAATTAAAAACCTGAGCAAAGGTGTTTGCAGCAGCAGACCCACTAAAAAACACCAAATGAAAAAATTGAAACCAAAGATATTTTTAAAAACACATAAATAATAGCCTATGGAAATCATTTATACTCACTAGACTCCAAAATCCCACCAGTACAGCAGAAAGTAGTTCACTATCCCATTGGCAACATTGGCAACTGCGGATGCGTACATTTGAGGCTTGAGCACTCCCTATAGAGAAATCGTGAGCAGTACAACATCAACATACACTATCTGAATGGACTGAATGTTTATTTTCTTTAAAAAATAATAATGTTATGTACCTGGTTCTGAAGATATGACAGTTGCAACTGATACAGAAACATGGCCTGTAATGTAGACATGTGACAAGATGAGGATTAACAGCAATGGATATAGAATTATTTGATTTGAGTTCATCTGGGCTGGAAATGCAATCCATAATCATCCATTAGTGGACCTCACCGGAATTGCTGGCAAATATGCAACCACATACAGCTGTGCAATCCTGAGAGAGAGAGAGCAAGTGTCAGTCAGACAGTCTCTATAGTGTACTCTAGTGCATCAATGTTCAGTTTAAGCATACAACAGTCAATATCAATCCAAATATGTTCAGAAAAAGTGCGCCGGTCACCTGGCAACCTCGGGGTCCTGCCCCAGATAGAGAAGGAGAGGCTGGGTGTTAACAAGCAAAGCGCAGCAGGGCAAACTGAAGAGCGTCAGAATTAGTGTGCCTCTCTGCAGGATGACGCCTACACGGAGAAGGTTCTTACTCCCGAATGTCTAAGGGCAAGATGTTATTAACTTTCAGTTGTTTTACTATACACACTCAGAAAACAGGGTACAAAACCATCACTGGGGAAGTTTGGGATGGTTTAGAAAGGTACTAACATGCACTCTTTGGGTATGTAAGTAAATAAATATTTATATGTCCTTTAAAGTACAGTATGTGCCTTTAAGGTACTGTTATGGGGATAAATAAGGTACAAAAGTGTACATTTGAGCTTTTTTGTTTTGCTTATTCTGATGTGTTAATTCTGTGTGTTAATGGTTTGTGGGAATCAACCTACAGTAAAATGTCTTATTATGACTATAAATGTTATGACAGAATTTTGTTTTTACCATTACTTTAACTGATCTATAATGGAAATAAAACTTAAAAACTGTTTATGTCCATTTGTTTGTATTTTGTTACACAGCATTTAATCTATATGGAATGCCAGACACCATACAATATCCTTGGATACAACAATCGAGAATCATTTGTGTTCTATTGGCTTTGAAGTATTTTAACATAAACAAGACAAGCTGTTTATAGATCTTAGTAAGTTCAGAAGCCTTACTGAATTTCACACAGCTGAGAATGAGGCTGTAAAGAAAAAACTGAAAACACTGAACTGCTAAATAATAATTTTCACAACGGCTTATGGAGCTTTTGTCCACTGAAAGATTTTTTCGCAAAGACATTTTGTCAACTGGGCAATCGGTATGCTGTTAAACAACAGTACAACCTTACTTCAGTCCCTTACAGCCTCATTTTCATTATGGCCAAAAGCTGCTGTGTGATTTAAGTAGTGACTGATTCTTTTTTTTTTTTTTTCTCAGGCTATTGGTTTATTATTGTTTTAAGCAGTTGGAGTGCTATTTGTATATAAAACCCACCTGTGATACCAAAGTGTCGCATGCCAGACCAAGTCCCAACCCCGTCGCTGCAGCTGTTACATTTATTGTCTGAAAAACAAATGGAACACATTCTGCTTAATGCTCTACAACTATATCGCACATATTAATAATGTGCTCCATTACACAAATTGGCTGGCAGAAGTTTGGAATCAAATAGACTTACAGCTGAGGCCATGGCGTAGCCCGCAAGCACAGTGTTCCCCAGGCGGCCACAGAACATTGTCACCACAAAGAAAAGGAGGAAATTGAGGAACCGGCACACAAGCTAAGAATACAAACAAACAAAAAAAAATATTTAGCACAAAATGAAGATGAAAGTTCTGGACTCACATGGATTATGGCTGTGAAAGTACACAGTCACATGGAAGAAAAACAACACTTCAGTGAAGCATGCTGAAAAAAACATATGCTGGATAGGTATGTTTTGATGCTGGGATGCTGGTTTAAGCTGGTTTATGCGGGTCCTTTGCTGGTTTATGATTGTCACATGCTGGCAAAGGACCATCATAAACCAGCAAAGGACTACCATAAACCAGCAAAGGACCAGCATAAACCAGAAGAGGATTAGCATAAACCAGCAAAGCACTACCATAAACCAGCAAAGGACCAGCATAAACCAGCAAAGGACTATCATAAACCACTATGATAGTGGTGGCTGACTATGATAGTATGACTATCATAAGCCAGAAAAGGACTATCATAAACCAGCAAAGGATCAGCTTAAACCAGCA
>JAUCMT010000028.1:11215359-11233717 GCA_032357475.1 Enteromius thamalakanensis
CCAGCATAAACCAGCAAAGGACTATCATAAACCACTATGATAGTGGTGGCTGACTATGATAGTATGACTGTCATGAACCAGAAAAGGACTATCATAAACCAGCAAAGGATCAGCTTAAACCAGCAAAGGACCAGCATAAACCAGGAAAGGACTATCATAAACCAGCAAAGGACCAGCATAAACCAGAAAAGGATTAGCATAAACCAGCAAAGCACTACCATAAACCAGCAAAGGACTCGCATAAACCAGCAAAGGACCAGCATAAACCAGCAAAGGACTATCATAAACCAGAAAAGGACTATCATAAACCAGAAAAGGAATATCATAAACCAGAAAAGGACTATCATAAACCAGCAAAGGACCAGCATAAACCAGCAAAGGACTATCATAAACCAGCAAAGGACCAGCATAAACCAGAAAAGGACTATCATAAACCAGCAAAGGACCAGCATAAACCAGCAAAGGACCAGCATAAACCAGCAAAGGACTATCATAAACCATCAAAGGACCAGTATAAACCAGAAAAGGACTATCATTAACCAGCAAAGGACCAGCATAAACCAGCAAAGGACCAGCATAAACCAGCAAAGGACTATCATAAACCAGAAAAGGACTATCATAAACCAGCAAAGGATCAGCTTAAACCAGCAAAGGACCAGCATAAACCAGCAAAGGATCAGCATAAACCAGAAAAGGACTATCATAAACCAGCAAAGGACCAGCATAAACCAGCAAAGGACTATCATAAACCAGAAAGGACTATCATAAACCAGCATCCCAGCATCAAAAAATACCTAATCAGCATATGGTGTTTTTTTAAGCAGGGAAGATTTATTTAGTTTGTAACCAATTTCTTTAACTGATCTGCTTTTAGAAATATCCCATATTCCTAATGAATGAATGAATGAATGATTTACAATCTATTTATGACAGTTTTATACAGTATTTATTTCATGTAAGATGCAAGACTTTTCATACATTATTTTGGCTGCACTTAACAATCAAGAATCAACTCAGCCAGGATTAATTTATATTCAAATGGACATGCATGAAGACACAATACAAACTACCCAAAACGGCTCACGGTCTATTCAGTAATGGATAATTTTTGTATAGGCGGCTGCATTTCTCTGCCAGTTTTCTACTATTCATACAAAACAAGCATAGCACATTGTCATGATGTGTATGTGACAGATTCCTCACCAGGGGTCCAGTCATGCGCAGGATGTGGTATAGCTCTTCTCTATAAGCCAGAGGGATGCAACGCCTCAAAAAACCACAGCAAAATAGCTTGGCACTAGGCTCCATTGACGCAGCATCAGTTCTGGGACTCGAGGCGTCCATGATCTTCTCGGTTGTGATCCTCGAATACACTGTAAGAGGCCCGGCTTTGCTTCATATACTATTAGGGGCCCTTCCGCCGCTGTTCATTCCTCAGGTCCGCATTTAGTACCTTAGAAGGCTTACTGATTAACTGAGGTGAAGACAATGAGAGGCTTTGATTTAATCCACAGGATGGGAGGAGGATGTTTGCAATCCCGGCAAAGAGTCGCATTGTGTGACGATGAATTGTTTCATAAGATCAATCAGTTATTTTTGAAATCTAATTACAATTTGATTAACAGCTGTATTTACATTTAAATGTAAGTATTATGATTATATTTAATATATCCAGTATAGAATCGATTATTTATAGTTTATTGTAATTAACAGCAGAAGACGTCCAGCTCTATGTAACCCATAACTGAGTTACAGTTGCCTCTAGCTCCACCACAACAAAAGCTTCACATATTACTTATTGTTACTTAAATTATTGACTTTTTGTATCACAGCCTGGTGGAACTTTACTAGTGGAGTGTTCTTTGGAGTGCCTATAAAAACTAAATAAATAAAGTATTATAAATAAAGTATTATTTTAAAGACAGTTTTACTTTTATTCAGCAATTGAAATCCATTTAATGGTTAAAAGTGACATTAAAGACTTTTACATTGTTCCAAAAACATATTTGAAATAAACAGTGATCTTCTGAACTTCTTATTTTATCAAAAAATCATTGCCTAAAAATATTATTGCTGTTACAAAAATATTAAGCTGTGCACAATGAGCAAAATAAAACAATAAAGCATTTTTAAACAGATAATTTGCATATTAGAATGATTTCTGAGGGATCACGTGATACAGAAGACTGGAAATTATCGATTTGCCATCACAGGAATCAATTACATTTCAAAATATATTAAAAAAATTTCACAAAATTGTTGTTTTTATTGTATTTCTGATCAAATAATTTTAGTCTTGGTCAGCATAAGACATCTTTAACAAACCTACATTGTGTAAAAATCATCTATATACACTCTACATGAAAATGATGCTATGAAATCATCTCGTTCTCAAGTATTTGATACTCCACAGGACCTTTGGTCTTTTCACTTTCAATGACCTTTAGATTACAATGACAAATATTTTTGCCTCATGCAAGCCATTTACATGTTATCTCTGTTTTGCTCCTCTTAACATCCTTCTACATTAACCCATGTGAAACGATTCATCCAGCTGCTCTTTCAAGCTACAGCCATAAATATGACTTTAACATTTAAAAGCCAAGATTTGTTTATCATTACAATTAGCATTCGATTGTCATTTGCCGGTAATGTCACTGTAACTGTACATCTATTTTGGTCTGTTTTTTCATACGGTAATCTCGCCGCTGAGAATATACAAACAAATCAGTCAATCATCGATGAGGTTCCAAGAATCAATTTCATGAGTGACTAATACCTAAACCAACGCACATTAGACTCGCTATGTGTTCATCATATACAGTAGACCCGATTTCATAAAAAGGATTACTTTTTTAAGGAGAGAAGCAAACATTAACATGTTTTTCCCTTCCTCCTCAGTGCCTCACGCCAACCTTTGAACCAGTGTGATGTTCACAAAGCTGAAAGTTCTGGCAAGATTTCAAGAAAAAGAATAAGACAAAAGAGAGAAAAAGAAAAAGTTGTTGTAACAGCTGCTCTGAGTTCCTATAACTGGACTCATACATTTTAATATTGCAATTGTCTGATGAGTAACAAATTATACAAGTGTGTCATTTTTAGTCATTTTAATTGCACCAATATGTTTCCTTATTGTCTTTTTAAATGATTTCAAATATTAAGAATTTGTGAAGATGAATGAAGGATGTATAAATATCTGTTTTTTTAATCAAATCAAATCAGGAATGCCCGATGATATAAAATATGATTCAGTGACTGATCTTGATTGACAGCTCTGCAGTTATATATGTTGTATTATGCAAAGCTATGATATTTAATAATATGTGAAAAGTGCTTTGCATTTTGTTCCCTTTAAGAGTCATGAAATCTAACATAAAAGGTTTTATATGTCAGAGGACATGAGTAAAATAGGAAAAAGGTACAAATACCTGATTGTGGCATTTTCCTTTCTCATTACTGTAGAACATGGTCAGCAGATGGGTTTTATTCAAGGTGACCGTAAAAATGACTTTCTGCCCCATGAATTCCTGGGGACCTGTGGCCTGTTCCATAAAACAAGTTTACAAAATAAGCCAGGCTTATTTCAGTTAGTCTGACTTATTTTGTAAAAAATCTACTGACAATAATCCTCACTAACCAAAATAACCCTGGCTTGTTCTCTAATCTTGTTTTATGGAGCAGCCCCCAGGTTGAGCTATCAATGTTGTTCTCAAAGTATTTCAGCCAAACATGAGAGTCCGAAACATCAGTAAACACTGCTGCTTAACAATCGCAAATAAAATATACAGTTTTTAAAAAAAGAAACAAAATTTTCACAAAGTAAAAAAAAAAATGATTTTCTCCAATGAAACTAAATATTCATAAAACCAAATTTATTTGCAATTATGTTTGTTTGTTACTTGTTTTAAACCTCTTATGTATACTTTAATTATTAAATGTGTTTTGGAAACTATAACTTTAAAATGGCATAGCAGAAAATACCTGGGATGTGTGTATGAACAGCTACAGCTCTAGGCTCTGGTTTTCAGATTGAGATTGAAGTTGAATGGATGAGAGATGAAGGCGTTGTAAAGTTTGAGTCTGAGGTATTGTCTGATCTGACAGCGTAAGACACCTCAGGTAAAGGCACAATGAGATGGACGGCTATCCCTGCAGCTAGGATGAGAAGGGCAGCGAGGGTGGTCAGACCCCTTCTGAGGACCAGCTGAAAGGTAGAGAGCAGAACGGCGGGCTTTTCCTCCATGTTTGGCTCCTGGTTCTGATCGCTGGAGTTCATGCTGATGTACTCATCCCCATTCTGAGAGAAGACAAGACGTCAAGTTCAGTTTCCAGAGATTTTTTGTTAAGATACAGTAAAAGTCATTAGAGTTACCTCTCTATGCCTCGCTGTGAGACGATCCTGAGGCAACACTGCAGGGGTTTTACGTTTTCCAGCCCTTTCCACTGCCTGAAATGTTATGAATGCACCATACATCATGCCATATAATTGATCCAAACACAAAAGAAATAAAAGCATGGAGAATTTTTACTGAATTACACTTGCATTTCTGAAAGGAAATAACTGTAATTGCAAGACAGAAAAAAAAAGAAGAGAAAACTATCGGCTTTAATCAACAATTAATGCACACAACGCATACATTTTTGCATTTTAAAGCTGAATAAAAAAACTCACAATGTAAATAATCTCATTATATTAATACATAAAATAATCCCATTTTTATAATAATAAGAATTTAATTAATAATACTATTAAAAATATTTAGTGTATTTATCATTTAATAATTTTTATTTGTTTTCTGTTGATAAAAAACTCATCATTTAAAATTTTCAATTTTTATAATTTGATTAAATCAAGACATAAGTCTCATCCTTTTTTATATATATGTTTTCAAAACTGTACGATGTAAAACAGACTAAATTGTAATTAAATTTTACTACACATCTGAAAAAGATCGTTTGTAAAGATATTTACCAAAAAAACACAAATACGAAGCACATCTGAAATACAAACTGAAATGTACCTCTTTGGTCACTCTCTCCCATTTGAGCTTAAAAATGACTGCAATGAAAAAACTGGACTGCAGACATACACAAATGAGAAGTCCCAGCCAAAAACCTGTAAAAGCAAGAGAGGACATCGCTGTAGAACAGCTGTTATCTCATTACAGAAATGTTTTAATGAATGCTGTTCTGGGTGCTCGAGATGTATTAATGCAATTCTGCAGGGACCTGTACTGCATCCCCTGATGTTCTCCCCGTGCTTCAACCCAATGAAATTACGATTTAGAAACCAGATGCTAACATGTTGACCACAGAAGATGACAAGGTCACAGAATATCAACGAGTACAACGAGTGACAGTTTATTTGAATTGTTAATAAGATCACAGCATGAAAAAATGAAGGAAAACAAACCAACAACGTCTAATTTCGCAGCAAACATGAGCGAGATGCCAAGTGGAAGTCCAATGCAGTAATACCCAAAGAAATTAGCTACAGCTGCAATCTTCTGCTGCCCTGAACCCAAAAGAACACCCATGCAGACACACTTTAGGACAGAACAAAAGAGTACAATTAGAAAGAATACACTTTATCAGTTGAGCTAATATATATATATATAATTTATGTATTTATTGCAAAAACATTATAGAATTTCCTTTAAATTAATTTTAGGTAGAAATACTGAAAAACTTTGTAAAATCATTGTATACACTACTATATATCAACTTATAAACAGAAAATTGGAAAAAAAATATTTTTTTTAATTGGAATTTTGGAAAACACAGCCATATAAAACCATGCATAAAAATAAATAACTTTTCAATTTTTATGAAAAAAAGTTATAGCAATGTAAAGTACTCACAACAAGACCATCAAAGAACTGAAGCACACAATAGACGTTTAAGAGTTTGGAGACGAGTGCCACAATACGCCTACAATATAAGACACAATCACCAGTACAGTACTGTTTAAAGAACATCATTACCGCAAGATACCTACCTGTCTGATGTAAATAAGTAACCAATAACAGATTTTGTTGATGCAAGCACAAGACCTTGCAAAACAGCCAAGGCAGCTGCATCCAAAAGATAATGAAAAGAAAAAGGATGTGTCAGACATGAGCAGACAATGAAAGATGAATGTGTCTCAAAGGAATATGACTGTTTGTAAACCTGTGCAGGTGAGGGACACCTTGCTGGTGCGGATGGCTCCGGCCGTATCTCCAGCTCCGAGTGCATTTCCCACACGTACACACGCTGCACCTTGAATTCCTAATGGAAACTAACATCCCAGGAAAATACATTAATGTTCATAGGTTTGGGGTTATTTAGAGACATCTCTTATACTCACCAAGAACACGTTTTTTAAAAAGGTAAAATATGAATATATGATTATATTTTCAGCAGCCATTACTCCAGTCTATACATAATACTTCATAAATCATTCTAATATGCTAACTAATTTGATTCTCAAGAAACATGTTATTAGCAATGGAAACAATTATGCATTTATTATTCTATTATTCTATTTAGTATATTTATTTAAAGTTAAAAAGAACAACATTTATTTAAAACAGACATACTTAGTAACATTAAAAATGCTTTACTGTAACTTTTAATCCATTACATGCATCAGTGCTAAATATAAAAAAAAAATTGTCTGATCTGAACTTTTGAAGGGATATATAAGAGTATATTCATATATATATATATACATGGGCTTGTCGGTTTGGTGTGTTCCACTAGTCGGCTTTCGTCGGGCTCACGTCGGCCTGGTTGAATATTGAGAGGGAAACTCCCTTTCTCCTAGAATACTGAAACCCTATTGAATGGCGCTGTGCACAAACACGCGAAAAATGGCAGGCACTGCCGCTATATAAGTCGCCACTGACATCATTGCATTCGAATCTTTGACTGAGAGTACTATAGCATGACTATGTGTTTAGATGCTGAGCGCACTGTAACACGGCAATCCACGCATCGTCTCATTCCCTCCTCTCAGGGAAACACGGTTACGTTGAGTAACCAGATAACATTCCCTATCGAGTTTGGTTTTCTCGACATTGCTTGTAAATCGCCCATGTGCTTGCCGCAAGCGAGCGCTATTAAGAGCTCTGTCTTATAAAACACAAACTTACCTGTTTCCTGCGGTTCCAAAAACACTTTAAGAACCAAGGTTAGATCCCATGCAGGCATGGTGGAGTGGCGAGGGGGATTTAGATGCCTCACTCCTCTTATAAACCTTATTACTAGATCATGCTTTCCCACCAAACGATCTTCCAGCTGAGCATGGAAAGCTGAAATACCAGCAACATAGACTTTAAGCATGGATGGTGTCCATCCATCATCTAGTCGCTCCTGTAGAAATGTAAGAATGACTGGCACGGGACAATTAATCGACAATTAAACAGGTGTGCTCCACTGACCAGCCATAAATGCAGGTTCCCCAGCTCTGGGTTTGGGTGCTAAATCGAATCCCATGCTTGGGATAGGAGGTCCCTCCTCAATGGGATCTCCCCCGGAGGAGTTACCAACAACTCTATCAGCTCCGGGAACCACAGCTGGTTGGGCTATTTGGGCGCTACTAGCAACACTGACTGCGGCTCTTCCCTGATTTTCTGAAGCACCAGGAGTAAGCGCTCAGCCAGCGATGAGCTAACGCATCCACTCCCAGATGGGGCCTGCGTCAGTGAGAAATAAATCGGGCAGTGCGCGCTCTCCTCTGAGGCAAACAGATCTACCTCTGCGTTTACAAACATACCCCATATCATAGCTACCATACTGGGATGTAGTCTTCACTCCCCGTGGACTACTCCCCCTCTTGACAGTAAGTCTGCTCCGCAGTTCAAGTGGCCAGGACGTGCACAACAGAAGATTCCTCGCCAGCTTGTTAAGCGAGTGTGAGCACATGCCACCCTGGTGATTTATGTAAGCCACCACTGCTGTGTTGTCTGTTCGGACAAGGACATGGTATTGGTGAATATGAGGAAGGAAGGATTCTAGTGCTAGCTGAACCACTTTCAACTCTAGGCAGTTTATGTGGCACATTTTTTGAACATACGTCCAAGATGCCATCGCACAGGGCATCCCAGCCTGTGCTTGTTGCATCCATGGTGACGGCCTTCCTCCTGACAACCTGCCCCATCATCCCTCCCTGGCAATACATACTTTCGCTGAACCAAGGTTTCAGCGCGTTCCTGCAGCTGTGGGTCACTTTGACACCAAACCTGCCATTCTTCCACACCTGGTGGAGAACACGATCTTTCAACCAGAGCTGAAGAGGTCGCATGTTCAGCATCCCTAGGCAACAGACCGCTGATGCAGCTGCATCAACCCCAATGTCTTTTGGAAACACTTTAGGGTAGGTGATCTCCCCAGTTTGAACACAGAGAGAGAACTTATTATAGAGTGAGAACGCTGTCTAGAGTTGGCAGGCTCACATTGACAGTGAATCCATCTCTATCCCCAAGAATGAAATGGTCTGACTGGGCTGTAATTTACTATTTTGCACATTGACGGAAAGCCCTAGGGACCTAAGTGCTGACAGAGGTAGTTTGACAGAGGTTGAATAGTTTTGTGCTGAATGTAGGGAATTCCGCCATTTAGTGACAAGGGCTTCTCTGATGGCTTCCATTTATCGTTTACCTGAGCCAACTGAACCAGCTCGCTGCCTTGTAGCGGGATGCTGTGTGAGTGTGTGTGGGCTTGCTTAATGCAGTTAAGCACAACCAAACTTCCCATATTGCGGCCAATGGATTGGGCAGTTTTCTTTGGGGCTCGAAGAGCCAGTTTGGTGGCACTTCGGAGCTCCTTAAACATCTCAGGGTCCAGCCCACTGTCGTCCAACGATTTAAGCAGCTTTGCTTGAAACACTTGGAGCATCAGTGGAAAGCTGAAGCTGCCTTTCCCACCAAAATAAAGGCATTCTCTGCAATGTGCAATGTTATCCGACAGGGCTTCACTGGAAGGGTCATCTTAAACCTCCAGCCTTTAGATAAAGGGCAATCTTCTCCAATCTTCAATTGGAGAAGCTTGGCATAACCCCAGTGGTCTGCTCCATCCACGGTAGTAAACAGAGCCTTGCTGGCAGCACAGGCCTGGGCTGAATGGGGGGTATGCCATGGCCGTCTCTTTGTGAATCTCAGGAAAAAAGCGTGCAGGATTCTGGAAGGCTTCACTCTGACAACCGCCTGAATGCAGATAACAGTGATCCAGTAAGATGCTCAGCGGAAGGAGACCACTCCAAACCCAGCTCTTCCACAGCCTTAGTGAGGATGCGTAGCAGCTCTTCGTCTCCAGTGGGGGCTGTGTGGGGGCCTCACTAAGTGTTGCCGTCAACTCTGGGCCAGGACTCCGCGGACCAGGCAAAGCACACACGAGTCGTGCCCATCCGGGAGCATGAAAGGTCCAGCACTGTTTATGTGACATCTCTCGACTCCGACGGAATGCAAAAGGGAAATAATCTGCTTGATGAGGCGTTGATCAACGGCGAATACAGGTTTAGAAGACAAATGTGGTGAAGGAGAAAGATTCTAATGCAATGACATCAGTGCAAACCCTTTTTCGCTCGCTAGAACGTCAATGGCCGGCGCAAAGTTATCAACGTCACTGATATATAAATGGTAAGCACGCACTGCCAAGTTTACGTTATCTTGTATATCTTTGTTCTGGTTTCTCCGTTTGAACATTGATTATGTTTGATAACCACTGGTATAGACCACTAACTCAGAACGCATGAGTTTAGTTTGCTGTCAGCTGTAGTCTGTAGTCTGTGTAGTGTGTTCAAGCGCAGCTTTTTTGTCCGACCCTGCCGACACGTGGCAACAACACCATAGGCTTTTGCCATCACTAGTTGGTTGGCGTCAGCTTTGTTTGTATCAGCCTTAATAAATTTCATATACTTTTGTTTATCTGATAATGTATCATTGTTTGACAAGGGACATAGTAGGAAAATAGAAGCATCTGTTTATTTTCCTTTGGGAATGTTATAATTGGGTAATTATTAGGACTTAAATTACCATGTAGTTTATAAAAGCCAGCATAATGACCGCATGTTGAGCTGCCAGATCCAACTCCCCTAGCATGCCTGAAAGAGACGGACATAAGGGAATGCATTTGACAGTATTGTAATGTTACAATAAAGTGGTTCTTTCCGTGTTAAACCTTTTACACATGCCTTTTCTATTTTCCTGAAGCAATCACGCATGAAAAATCATCTGAGGCCAACAAAAATAACCCCAACCGCATTAAGCAGTGTATCCAAACAGACATTTTAATTGGAGGCCATTCTTCATGTCTAGCCCTAATAAAATGCATAATTCAATTTAATTTTACAGGCAGGTTTCTGTGTATTAACACAAAGGTTTGTTTTTGACTTTAGCCTTTAGAAAGCACCTGCTAAGAATCCTCCAACCTCATAAATCCACCACTCAAAGCAGAGCATCATGGTACTGGGGATGGCTAGTTTCATATATCCATCCCACTCCTGCAGTGAGTCACGTGACCAGCCTGTGGAGAACAGAGAAAGATAGAGTGGTATTTAATGCATTTATTTAAAGAATATCATAGGTTTGTCTGGTTTATCTGTACATTTAACTAGCTAGTTAGCTCACCTCCCCAGGTTTCAACATGGAGTTTCTTCCAGCGAATATATAAATAGAGGAAAACGCAAATATAGACCTGAGACATGGTATTGGCAGCGGCAGATCCACTGAAATACAAAAGTCAGAAACATACATGATTGTAAAAATGGTACAGTAGTTGCATGTCCTTGTATGAATTCAAATTTAAGCAGTATCAAATTAAAACAAGTGGGGTTATCCCGAACATCAGAGTATGGTTACGATAAATACTGAATAACTTGCACGTCAGACATGGTCAGTGCAGATCCAATATGTGGATCTTAACATTCAGCTCCCCATCTTTGGATGCAATGGCTGGTGTTTGAAACAATTATGAGATGAAAAGTCAAAGTAATGACTTTAAATGGTGTAATTATGACAAAACGTTGATATCATGAAACACTCAGAATAAATTAAGTCGAATATATGATTATATTCAGAATTTAATTCACAAAGAAATATATAATTATGACAATAAATAAAAATTACGAGATCCTAATTCTGTCCTAATCCTTATTTTGTCCTAATTTTGACTTTTTAGGGCACATTTTTAAGGTATGTCATAATTTCGACCTTAAAGCCATAATAAAAAATAAAAAAAATCATCTCACAATAATGACTTTTCACTTGCCGAAGCATGATTTTCATAGAATCTTGTTGCAAGCCTATCAATCCTAAATTAGTGCTTTGAATGAATTGGTTTAGTGAATGATGCAACAACATGCTCATAAAGACAGAGTCTTGATTTATTCCTAAATGAATCAATGTCTTCAATGAATAAATTGAACAAACAGTTCAAATGTTCAAGTAGTCATGTACATGGCTAAAAATGTTTTGAGAACCAGAACTATTGCATAATTAACCAATACAGCACAACTGTTCATAAATGACTGACAGAGATTGCAACACTTTTAAACTTACAATAAGCCAAGGTCCAACCAGTTCAGAAGGATGTAGTTTGTCGCCACATTTGCAATGTTGGCTGCAATGGCTGCGTACATCTGAGGCAGAATCACTCCCTACAGGCCCAAAACAACCACTGTTAAAAAATCCTTTGGATCTAAAGTCACTGCTGTGACATTACATTGAGTGACACATACAAAGTCACGCTGTATCATCCAGCGAGATGATCTCTGCCAATAAAGATCATACCGTAACAGTTGGAGGCTGACTGTGATAGTTACACAGCACTGCAGGTTTAAAGATCTTGCATGCAACAATGCTTTTCGAAGAGCAGCTAAGGTGCTTATCTACACTTATCTGCCAAAAAAAAAAAAAAAGATTGCATACCTGGTTTTGGAGATAGGCTACTTGAAGCTGATGCAAAAACATAGCCTGTGTGAAAAGAAAGAGAATGAGAAACTGCTGGTTGAAGATGGTGTCTGTATATGTATCATATTTCAAGCTATATCATGTAAATTATGTGACTGTGCTGGCAAGAGGAAAATGATGCTATTTTTTATGACTCACTGGAACTGCTGGCAGGTAACAAACCACATAGAGTTGAGCTATCCTGAAAAGAAGCACATTTGTAACTGTGATATAGAGGACAAGGACACGTGAATGATTTAAAAAAGAGTGCTGGGAGTTATCATACAGCAGAATAAATTTGCTGCGCAGTGTCATTTCCATCTTGGCCCGCATCTAAATTGAGTATTAGAACGTGTGCCTGTGCACATTAAAATGCCTCATTTAACAACAACGTCAATATTTATTTTGGAAAGTATGTCGCAAAATATATTTGCTAGAGATAGGAAAGACTGTAATTCTTTTTTTTCAGATCTTTTTAGTGCAAAAACTTGGGTATCAATGACTTTACACAAACATAAATAAATATTGCTTTTTTGCTTCTAGTCAAAATAATTTTTTTATTCGGAACAGTAAACAATAATCCATTCAGCACATACATAGTGTTGGCCGATAAATAAATCAATATCCAACATAAATGTTTTTAAAACAAGATATATTTTCTTGAAGCAAAATGTTTTAGAGAATATACCTTGAAACATTTTTTCACTGAAAGGCATAAGCCTCAATGCACATTTGTCATGCAGCATTATTATTATCACATAGTTGTATTTATTTTTATTATTATTTTTTATTTTTATTTTTTTACAAACATACAGTGTATCGGTTCACAAGATGTTAATTTATTGACTGATTGCCATGTGGATTACTTGTGAATAATTTAGATTTTTATCAGCAGTTTGCACTCTCATCCTGACGGCACCCATTCACTGCAATGGATCCATAAAATCTGAGACAAATAAAATTAAAAATATTGTAACGTCTTTTAACATGAACAATAAAATAAAAAAATCTACATATTTATTACTTAAAATTAGATATTCTACTAAACAAGAATTTTAAATGAATGAATCACCTGGCCACCTCTGGATCTTGACCCAGCAGCAGAAGAAGGGGCTGGGTGTTGATGAGCAGACCCCAACATGGCAAACAGAAGATCAGTAGGATCAGGACACTCCTCTGCAAGATGATGCCAACTCGGTGCAGGTTCTTCCCACCAAAGGTCTGACAAAAACATGAGATCAGAACTCAAGACACTTAAAATTTATTCTGTACTCCTGAATGTCTCACATGGTACTCAGTTTAGATTTTAATCCCAGCTGACATCATCCTGTTGGATCCCACTGCATTTCCAAACATATTTCATACCTGAGAGATAAGAGTGTCAGCCGCCAGTGCAAGCCCTCCACCCGTAGCTGCAGTTGTTATGTTTATCGTCTGATAAATCAGAATAACAAGCATCAGCTACTTCTCAGCCAAGCTCTGAACTACTTCAATACACAAGCTTCAAAACCAAAGGCTTATGATACGTCAAACCCCTGATGGCTGAACTTTTACAATACTGTGCCAACATTTGCATTTCATACACCAGTGTTTCCGTTTTACCACAAAGTGAAGAAGTATGTAACACTCCAGAGAAACAATAAGCAGAGCGAAAACATAAACTCACAGCTGAAGCCATTCCATAACCAGCCAGCATGCTGTTTCCCAGGCGACCGCAAAACATTGTTATGACAAATGGCAGGAGATAATTCAGAATGCGCGATGCAACCTGGAATGAAAACCTGAGAATTCTCAGTGGATGAGAAGTATATGAGAGCATTGAGCTATATGGAGAACATGATGGCACCTCTGCTTTTCTGGTTAGCAGATTAATTCCTTTCATTCATATTTTATACATGAGCGTAAAGAGAAAAATAATTATACCAGGGGTCCGGTCATGCGCAGGATGTGGTAGAGCTCCTGTCTGTATACCAGAGGGATGCAACGCCTCACAGATCTGCAGCAGAAAAGCTTGGAACTAGGCTCCATTGATGAAGCTTCAGTCCTTGGACTTAAAACGTCCATGATCTCCTTCGACCTGATCTGCAGTGAGGCCGGAGACGCGACAGGGGACGGCCCCGCTGCTGCAGCTGTGTTCATAACAGGTCAATGTGGCAAATTTCACCATCTTAAAAGCTTACTGATTAGATGGAAGAGTTGAAATCTGCTGCAAGATGACCTAAACACAATAGAGACTTTTACTTCTTGGTTACAAGATGAGTCAATTGCTGGTAATTTTCACAAAGAAATGTAAAGTAACACTAAATTAGAAAATAGTGTTTTCTTGTAAAGACGTACTCCAAAAATATTTGTTTTATTTACAACTTCGAAGAAATTATTTCAATACAGTGCCATTATAAAGTAAAGCCCATATGTGATCAACTATATAATTCATTACATTTATAGAGAATCTCCTCAACCACCAACCATTAACCTGCGTGATGTGAGGGTAGCCATATTGTGCCAGTATGCACCGCACATCAGCTTACTAGTGGCAATGAAACACAGAGTGAAAAATCCAATCAGAATGGGGATGATTAGGAGGCCATGATGGTCAGTAGCCATCGTTTATCTTTAATTACACGTTATGCGCTCTAAAATTTAGCTCATTGTTTGTTGTTTCATTCATAGCGAAACTGAACACAAAATAAAATAATAGTTCTAACAGACTGTCAGTTCAAATGAAATATTATATATATATATAATATTTCATAAAACAATGTCATTTCATCTACTCTTGGGGGGCCCCTGGTGGCCACGGGGCCCTAAGCAGCCGCTTAGTTCGCTCATGCTTTGGGCCGGCTCTGCTAACAGTTATCGACCACTTTTTCGAAGATGTGTCCTTGCTGGGATTTCTAAATTGCTTAAATTATACAAATAATAATACCTGTTTTTGGCTTTGATTTCCTATTTGATGTGCTCTCTTCAAATCCTTCGAAACCTGCTTGTCTCACTATTCCTCTTCTAGCAATAAGTTTATATCTCAGAGTTTCTGACAATTCTCTGTAAATCCCACATCACCTTGACCGTGATGATTGGTTGACTATGTACAATGCCTATACATGCTATTGGTTAAACAGTCAATATATTCAGAAAATGAAAACATGAAGAAAACAAAGCTCAGACCCGGACATTTTATTCACACCAGTCTTGTCAGTGTAAAGCCAGTCATGTCATAAACGACTCTTTTTTTGAAGAACATCCTGAGATTTTTAATAACCACAGAGAGTCAGGACCTCCTTAATTTGGTTGGCAAATCTAAGCAAAAAATGTAATTCTTGGATGTCCATCTAATGATTAATTTTGAATTCTTATTTACTGAATTAAGATATTTTCGTAGACGTGACACTGTAACACAATATCGCTAGTGAACCAACAGCAAACGAACGACTCTAATGAGCTGGTTCTTTTTATTAAATCAAATACAGCTCATAACTACCTTATGAGAATAACTGTGGAATTGTTACTTGAATTAAACTTGAGAAAAATAAGTTTTCAGTTATCAATGTAATAAATCAACTGGGTAAGTAAGTTTATTTACCCTATTCACCAGCACACGCTTTAAACAAAGGCACACCGTGACAGCATGTTCAGGAATCTAGTGATAATACATTACAGATACAATATCTAGCGCGACATAACTTGGGGGTAATGTTTGATATTGATTTGCTTCACGACTAAAAACCTGATTATTTCTACGTGACAGAAAACAGCCTGCAGTTCCTGGAATGACTCCAAAGTCAAAGCAGCAGGCTAAATCGGGCTCGTTCTTTTGTTAACTCCTCTAATTGTTTGTAATACGACATTTACTTACGCTTAATTCTCCAGATTTAATTTTCCGCACCAGATTCAGTGTATCGTCAAGGTGTGATCATCCACTAATTACCCAGGATGCGGCGCACAGAGGAACTGGGGTCTCCATGGCAACCGTTGGATAACTACGCAAACACGTCTTGATCTATCAGCAAACGGAAACGCATGATTTGGGCTGACATGATGGCATGTTTTGCCAATAACAATAAGTTTGAACAGGGTGTTGAAGACGGCTAACAAGGCGATTCCGTGTAGCGATTAAATTCCGAGGAGCTCTGTATTCTTAAATAGCTTTTCACTGACAGAGTTTCTGTCGGTATTCCGTCCCCTTATACATCCCGAGATCACCAATCAGCTCAAATAAATTGCTTTAGAGAGCAGGGAGGCTGACAGCAAATGATACAGCTAATGAAATTCTGCCTATTATGTTGATTCTTTGGCACTGTTATTTAGTTTGCCGGTACAGTCCAAATCAATACGGCTTGGTCTAAACACGCTGTCGCATGTGACTTACGGGTCAGGTGCTTGTTTATTCCCGCTCCGGTTTTCGTGCTATAAACAGAAGTGGGCTCTCAAAGCACACTCAGCCCACTGTTGGCTATTTCTGTCAGGTATAATGTATTGTCTTCTACTTTTAGCTTTGGCAGTCTGGAATGAAAACAACCCAAATGTGAAGGGCCTTTCACCCTCTCTTGTGCTTTCTATTTCATCCAGTAGCAGGTAGGAAATAACAGCATCATTTATCCCGCACAAACTATCTGACACATTTGTAGTGTATTGTAGTAAATTTGACATTTACAGAGTTTCCTGAGTCAGCTTGATGGATTTCGTGTCGTATGCGTTTTTAAGATTTCAGTCAGTTCGGTGAGTTTATAATGGCCAGCTTTTATAAATGTTTACTTAGCCTTTCTAAGCTTGACACTTTCTGTTTTGCGATTGATGTCTGGAAGAATCTGAATGGAAGCAAAAATTAGGACAGATTAGAAAAAATCACTTCTAATTAAGCTTAATTTAATATTTTAGTGGCAAAGTTTTAGTCATAGTGAAATTTACCACATCTATGAAAATCATTTAATAATTTTAATACCTTTATATGTTGCAGTAGTTTCTGTTGGGCAGGTGAAGGTGACCTGGTGATCTTCTAAGGTCACACTCTTTCCTCCATTTGTTCTTTCTCCAGGAAGCTGGTTTAATTGTGTTCAGTTGAGGTAACAGTGCCCAATGTGGATTGTGGACTGAATGAAAAAACAATGAAAAACAAAAAAAAACCATTCAAAATGTACTGAAGAAATGAACAGACCAAGCAAAACAAGGCGAAGCCATGTTTAAATAAAAAATAAATAAACTACCAAAATACAAAAAACAAAACTACAACAAAACAGTTCTGAAAAAGGCACAGACATTTAAAAAATAAGATACAACTAAATAGACATTTAAAAATGTTCCACAAAAAAGCACAATGAAAAAGACAAAAAAAAAAAAAAGATTCATAGTGTAATTTAACACACCTATAAAAATCTTTTAATAATTCTAATACCTTTATATGTTGCAGTAGTTTCTGTGGAGTGGAAGAAAGAATTAAGCAGACAGCCTGTTTGCAAATCACTTTAACCTTTCACCTTTTCGTTGCATTTCCTTTACTGTTACCTCAACTGGACACAACTAAACCAGCTTCCTGGAGAAGGAACAAATGGAGTGTGACCTTAGAAGATCACCAGGTCACCTTCACCTGCTACTTAAGGCAGAATCCACAGTTGCCATATAATGAAGATGGACAAATACTGTGAGCCCTGTGCAAAGGTGATGGGAACCTCTTATTTTCCATTCTTGTCAGACCATTTTAGAGAGCATGTACTTTCAAAGATAATTGGTTTTGAATGACGTAAAAACAGCCCCGTTGCATTGTGGTTAACACTGCGATATTGATTGTTGCGCAATCAGAAAGGCTTAGTACATAGTGCACATCCCCCTAGAGAATGAAAGCGGCTTCAGTGATTGCGGCTGTTCTGTACATGCTAACCCTCAATGTCAGGCTGGAGGATGGTTATGCTCTGAACCAGGACACCACGGTGGTCACATCACATTAAATCCCCTGAGGCTTTCAACTGTGCCACAAAAATCTTTAATAGAACTTATTTCATCTGTCACTTGCTTCTCCAAGGTGTCTTTGTATACACTAGAGAGACAACGAGAGCAGGTCAAACTGCTTTTCAGGGCCTTGGTCTACGGCCATTATTTTTTTGATGGAAAAAAAAAAACATACTAGTTTTCAGTTCAGACTATTATCCATTAAGTTACCACTTCCTCATATATCAAATTCATGAGCTGTTTTCCTCTCAGGTCATGAAAGTACATATAACAGATGCACCACATGCCCAAGGTCATAGCCTATGAATCTTAAAGTGAAATATGGAAGTAGCATCCTCTACTAACATATTTCATCACTGGTTACTAGGCGTCAGTAGATGGAATAGATATGTAATAGAGCTGCACGATTCTGGATAAAATGAGAATCACAATTTTTTTGCTAAGAATAAAGATCACGATTCTCTTACGATTCTGTTTTTTTTATTTTT
>JAUCMT010000028.1:11233817-11252997 GCA_032357475.1 Enteromius thamalakanensis
ATACGCATGCTTTCGTCCGCTCTCATCCGCGATTGAGTTTACGTCCAAAGCTGCGAGGATGCGGATGTGCGCGAGACTGAACGGAGCAGAACCGGCGTAACAAGCACACCTGTCCTCTGCCTGCGCAAAACCACATATGAAATCAGGCGTCCTCACGACCGCTGTGAGTGATTGCTGTTTTTTTGAGAACAGACAAGTTATGCTCGCCTCCTGTCCTTGAAAATATAATTGGCTGAATCGTATAAATGCTGGATTAAGATGGTTTGGGGGGTCGAATCGAGATCGCGATCTTTTAACGATTAATTGTGCAGCTCTAATATGTATTATTTATTTTTCTGAATGGAATAGATTTAATTATGGGCTGTCTCAGGAAGAGTGACTGAATCATCTGATGTGATTCACCACAATGATTTCAGCATCTAATAGAATACGTTACATGGCTGGACGAAGTCATGCCATTTAAAACCACAAAAGATATGACATTCAAGTTAAATATTCATGCTTAGGTTGAAGGCAGAGCCCAATGTGGATTGTGCACTCAAGAGAATGAAAAACAAAAAAAACCATTCAAAATGTACTGAAGAAATGAATGGACAATGCAAAATAAGGCGAAGCCATGTTTAAATAAAAAATAAACATATTACCAAAATACAAAAAACAAAACTACAACAAAATAGCCCCCCCAGCATTAAACAAGGCACAGAACTAAATAAAAATGTAAAAAAAATAAATAAATTCCACAAAAAAACAAACAAAAATTACACAAAACACAATGAAAAAAAAAGACAAACTAACAGAAAAAACGGCACAGGACAAAAATTCCACAAATAAGTAGGAAAAAGAGAAGGAAAACAAACAAAAAAATGCTACAAAGCACAGTAAATAAATAAGTAAATAAATGTTTATTTTATAATAAAAATATAATAAAAACAACAAACAAAAACTACAGTACAACAAACTAAAACAACGGAAAAGTCTACATGAAACAAAAATGAAAACCCAGCAAAAACAACAGAAAGGCTGGTTTAAGGATTGAAGGATATGCAAATTATAAAAATTCTAAATATATATGAACACACTAAGAATATTTTACCATCCAGAACATTTTCATCTATCACAATAATGATGATTTAGAACGTTTGAACAGTGCCTTTAACAGGAATGCTTGAGGCTCTGCTGGATACTACACGACTTTCCCATGAACAACAGCGACTGGGAAACTAGTCCCCTGGGGCTCATGGGCTTGACCCTGCAGCTGAAGAATGTTCTGTAGCAGGATATGGATTATGACAGACAGGCTGCTGCATGTAATCGTTTGTGCGAGAGAATAGTAGTGTGTATTTGTGTTCATTTTGCAGAAGGTCTGCTTTCAGGGTAAGCTCTCTATCTCGGAGTCTTGCTTGTTAGGTCAAAACATCTCCTGTACTGATTCCAATATTCATCCAGTCACTCAACAGTCTCAAAAGCCCCAGATTCACACATATCTACATGTTTAAAAAAAGTGTCTGGAGGGCCCTCCTGACTGGAATGATATCTATAATGTGTTGAGTGTTTGATTGGCTTCCATAAAAAGACTGGAGCGGGGAAAAAAATAAGAAGTAACAAATAGATGGTGTCGTGCTGAGACCAATCTTCATAATGATGAGAAAAGCACTAACGTGTAATTATTCATTTTTAAAACTACAGTATAATATCAGATTGAAATAGGCTTTGTTTCCCCTTTGTGCAGTTTCAGATATAGCCTTGGAAAAAAACCTCCATGGCTTTTTTAAAAAAGGAAAATTTGAGTTCAAATCTGATCAGATGAAAATGCAAATATAGTGCAAATCTGTTTTTATTCCCCTAAGCACAGAATAGCACAGACAGGACAAAAGCAATCCAATCACACCAAAATAAACATGAATATTGCTTTGCACTCAAGAAAGAAAATGATTCATTTTAATATTCATTTTGTTGATAAACCAAGCAATTATCTGTAATATTTGCAAGCAGTAATTACCATGCGAGTCCAAAACGAACACGCATTCAATCAAAAATGTTCAACAATGTCGAGAACAATAGATTAAAAAGCGCCCATCAATAATCCCAGTGATACGTTCAGACAATTTGCACATGCCGACCTCTCCGGCACATGCCTGGAGCATTAATCAGCTAAAGTGTGCGATTTGTGATTAAAAGGCCATTTCAGTAGCATCCCGAAGAATGAGCAGGATGCATTCATTAATGGTGACAGCCACTGAGAGCATTTGTTCACCTGCTGACTTTAAAAGACCACAGACGGTATCCTGCAAGGAAAAAAAAACCTGTCCCTTGAGGGGGAAAGAAAAAGTTAATTTCAGTGGAAACCTGCTGTCTGCACATTTGTCGCTTTCAAGGACGGATGTTATTTGCGCTCGGTTTAAACTACTTGAACTGATTTGAATGAGAAAGACAAAAGCGACTGGTGTGTTACTCGGGTATCATTTATACCAGTGTAAAAGTAATCAGATGGTATAATTAGCTTTGGATTTGCATACATATTAAAGAACAGAAATGGAGCATGTCGGAGTAATTTAGTGTGAAAACTCTGATGTTGTGTGTGTGTGTGTGAATTGATAGAGCTGTACTCACCTTTCTGGCTGGTCAGAGAAAAGGTCACATCTTCACAGCACTGACAGAGCTAAAGTTTACACAGAAAGCAGGATTTAGAATGATTTATTGAAGAATGAGTATACAGCTCAGTGTAGGCCCAACAGAAGCACATCCACTGAAATAGACCGACTGGACCAAATACCACAATAATACACGTTGTCAAGAAGCTTGACACAGTTGTTTACTGAATATATGCACTTTACATGTTTTTAAAATACAAATATACTTTGTCACACACCATCTGAGAATATAGATATTAGACAAATAAATATACATCTCCATAAGGCTGAAAACATATTGACAAATCAGCAATGATCTCACACACGAAACAATTAAAAAGTTTGCCTAAAAAATCTCCACAAATTACAGGCTCGGTTTATAACTATCAGAGCATCAAAAGGCCACTAGCACGATCTTTGAATTAAAAATATGTACAATAAATACAAAAAATCTCCAAACCAACACTCGCGTACGTAACAGACATGCGCACACATAGATACACACCAAAACACTCATGCCTACCCACGTTCACACTCTCTAGTGTAATATATATATATATATATATAAAGATTTACAGATAAATATACAACAAAATAAAATAACATAAATGCTTTTCCTGTGCAATTTTCAATAGACAGCCCATACAAAATACCAAAATTAGTAACTACGATAGGAAAATTTGACAGTACAAGAACTATTGAGTATGGACAACTGCATTATAGTGGACTAATAGTGTCTTTTGTTCAAACATAGCAGTTTATTTACATTTATTTATTGTAACACCAAGGTTGTCCTCAAGTATAGTTTAAAATACTAATATAGTACAGTATGTTCTTTAACAAGACCATCATATCCAGTGAGATGGATTTACATGTAAACAATATCAGCATGTTGTGTTTGCAGGAGTTGTCGTACCGATAAAACCAATAATGTGTTACACGACAACACCACAGTCACTTTACAATACAAATTTCAAATGGTTATTTGGCTAATTAAGGTGCGGTATAAAAAAAGGTTATTTTGAAATCTTGGTTTTCACTTGAAATATCTGAACTTTCTTAAAAAGATATATTTACTTGAGAAGCAAAATAAAGTAATAAGAGAATGTATATAATTTGTTTACTACTGCGCTAAAGTTTGGGGTCAGTCAAATTTTGTGTTTATGAAAGAAGTCATCAAGTATGCATTTATTTGATCAAAAATACTAAGAGCTGAATTTTCAGCAGCCATTACTCCAGTCTTCAGAGTCACATGATTCTTCAGAAATCATTTTAATATGCCGATTAACTGCTCAAGAGACATTTCTTAGTACTTTTAGTAGCTACGTTTTCATTACCCTTCAAACTGTGCAAATTGAAAAAATTGAAACGTGTCAATTTCGTAAAAACGTCCAAATATCGCAAAAACTTTTATACGCTTACATGAGGTGGTTTTTCGATAAATATATCCAAAATCCGTCAAATCAGTCTAAATATATTCAAAATCCGTCAAAATCCATTGCTATGACTTATCGCGAGAAGCAAAAGGTTACGTTTTAGTCAGATAACATTGGTTAATGAAAGTGCATCAGTCCACAATATTTTTTTATCGACATTTATAAAACATCTCCAAAGTTTTGCAGAAATCTGTAATGGAATACAAATGTACTAAACATTTTGTGAAAACCATAATACATGTTTTTTTTTTTTTTTTAGGATTTGATGAATAGAAAATTCAAAAGAACTAAGAAATAATTTCTAACAATTATAATTTAATTAATGCAAATTATTGTTCAATCAGTTTTTCCATTTATTCCTGAATTATACCATCTGAAAATAATTTTATGCTTCATGTAAATATATCTTGTTTTAAGGATGTTTAAATATTTGTTATATAAAATAAAATACCAATTAAGAAAATGCTTTATTGCAGTGCGAGCACTGCTGGACTCACACAAATACATCATACATCATATTTACAACACGAGTTAGATACAGGCACAAGAAGAACCACCAATGGTTATAAATATGCTTCTGCAGTCGTGGCGTGACCCGGCAGAGGAGTGGGCGGAGTTCAGTCGCAGTGGCCATCTCTGTCAGACTCCGTTCTGGCTGAGCGGCTGAACAGCGACAGGGGCGACAAGAGTTCAGGCCAGGTTGCCACACTGGCACAAAAGGTTAATGTACAGTTTGCAAGTCTGTCTGGCCACAAGCGCGCCATAGACAGCCGCCCAGAGAGCAGACAAATGCCTGCAATATTAAAACAGAGGGATTATTGCAGGAGTCAGCGCTGCCACCTGTCCGAGCAGCGGGATGCTCACCCTCCCTTCTCCTCCGTATTGCTTAGGCGTGAGGAAATTTGATGTTTTCTCTAAGGATCTTATCAGATATCCTCTTTGTTCCTGATGGGTGATGCGAGGAAGCCTTCGTAAGGTGCTAAATAAATCCAGAAGTTCTCCAAAGCAACACGGGTGGATGGAACTGAATTGAGAAAGGGAATTTCCTCTGCTCCTGCTGCCGAAACAAAGCATCAGGGTTTGTGCATTGTTGTGTCAGATCCATGCGGATGGCAATTCACTGAGGAGTTTTTATCAGCTCAGGTGGGATTTGTCTTATTTTATGGTGTAATATCAGCAGAAGGAGTAAAGACACTGTGGGGTTGAAGGAGGAAAGAGATTGTGAATCGAAGAGCACTTCACATAGAAGTCACGCTTCAATGAGCGCCCATATAAATGTCTATTTCATTATGAAAATCATCAGAGAAAATTACAAACGGTTTCCCAAGGAGCCACACAGGCCGCGGCCGACTCTATCTCATAAGGCAAACATTATTTGGCAAAAGGGGAGAGCACTTGAGTCGGGGCATGTCTGGGCACTCTTATTTGCGGATCACCGGGCCCAGCAGAGAAGCCCCTCAGTTGCACATTTGCATTCAGATTTTCACGGTGTGATGGGAGATGAGGCAGCAGTAAGCCTGAGTTCTATTAATAATTCTTCAGCCTTTTTTACAGTTCTGATTATGAACGAACCTAGAGCTGGAGGAGGGGTACCCTCTCATTTAATGGCAAGGTTCGGAAGATTGTCGAGCCACTATACTGTCCCTAATCACTTTTTCTCCATTTGCCGGGATAAGGCTGCTAAATCATTCAAGGAGGGTTGCAAACAGATATCGTGGGGGTTGAGGTCTTGCTAGGTTCTGAATACAAATTTTGGGTTATGAATTCAGCAAAGCTGAGATTGAATTTAGGAATATTTTACAGCGCAATGGTAATGCGGTGAGAAAATTAGATGTGTGCTCATTTGAAATTTTAATGTAACTCAAATGTAAAACATGGTCATGCCCTATCCACATGCAAAATCTGTTTGTTATGCATTAGAGACAAAACAAAAAAGCCTAAGGGACTGTTCAACACTTGTATATTTTGCCATAAAAATGCTGAAAAAAATAAACATTACATTACATAATTTAATTCAAAATAATTTACATTTCAAAAGCAAAATGCTTCTTATTGTTAACATTTTATTACTGATAGTCTGTCATTAAAGGTTTTTGTTTTCTCAAGCAATTTCTAACTTTAAATTTATACTAATTTCCATGACTTCTGGGTCTAGAAATAATTTTTTTTTAAAATTCTTTTGTTGTTAAAAATGACTATAGTTAAGGAATTATTTAGTTGTAGTTATTTCAAAAAGCTTATGCTATTTATTGATTTCATTTATAGCTTACATATATATACAATGTATATTAAACTATTATAGACATTTATTATGTAAACCAAAACTTTTATTATGGATGCGATTAATCTTTTGACAGAACTAATATATATATTTATATATATATAGAGAGAGAGAGAGACTGAGAGATTTATAATTTATTTAAAGCTTATTTATATTGCCATTTTTAGCATTATTTTAAGCTATCTTGTAGCTCCCTTGGAAGTTTACTGAGCCCCCCTAGTGAGTTCTGGCTCCCTGGTTGAGGTCTAGAGCATGTTTATGTAAAAAAAAAAAATAATAATCAAAGCCTGCAAATTATGTTTTGTGCAAACAGGCTTTAACTAAAGCTTACCTGGGCTCTGTCCACCGAGAGATCATTACCTTCTGTCCTTTTTCCATCCCTCCTATATTTCTCTTGGGTCATGGAGTGGTGTCGCCACGGTGCATGGACCCCCGTGCCCACATGGCATGGCCCGGACCCCCTCCACCCCCATGGTCCTTGTCTGACTCGGGTTGGCTCTGAGCCCGCTCTGGTTTAGGATTGGGTGTCATGGGTGGCTCAGGCTGCTGCACTGACATGGTGCGGCGAAGGTGTGTCCGTTTACACAGGAAGTCCGGTTTAGCTGACAGACCAAAAGAGCCCTTTCGAAGAACCATTCGCACCGAGGAGGTCTTCTTGGGCCGGGCTCTGTGACTGAACTGCAGGGAGGAGAGATGTACTGCATAGCCCTCGCTCAGGAACTGTGGTAGATCACATAAAAAGAATTATTAGAGAAAAAAGGATTGATTTTGACCAGTTATAATGGAAACTGGATGAAAGATAATGATTGAAATCAAAATGAGTTAACCTGGCACTGATTCTGATACTTTTTAGATGGTCGTCCCACTATATATATCTGGTTGGGGTTGAGGCCCAGTATGCTGTAGACGGAAATGTCCTTCATGGAGCCGTAGGCACAGTTGATTTTAATGTGACACTGTCAACATGAGAAAAGGGCAAAGTGTGATAGACGGCCTGAGGATACACTACAAAAACACCTCAGTTCCTGTGTGACTACTCATGCGTGAGACAGAGGAAGCCAGCATGAGAGAGATAAACCAAAAGAAGCAGAAATAAAGGAATAAAGATGTGTTTCTTACTCTTCATTCTTACTATGTGGTATGTTTTCATGTCTCCATCAAATACAGTATTTGAAACGTACACTCTGCCATTCAAAACTCGGTGCCTGTAAGATGTCTTTGTTTTTAGAAAAGTCTGTCATGCTTCCCACAGCTGCATTATTTGATCGAAAATACAGTATAAACCATCTCATGAAATAATATTACAATTTGAAATAACTATTTTCCATTAAGGTATATTATAAAATGTATTTTATTCCTGTAATGGGAAAACTCAATTTTCAGCTGTCATCACTCTAGTCTTCAGGGTCACCAAAATCCCTGTAATATGCTAATTTGGTGCTTAAGAAACATTACTTTTTACTACCAAATTGAAAACAGTCAAAGGTTTAATATTTTTGTGAAACAGTGATAGGTTCCTTTCCCCCAGAAGCAACAGAAAGTTCAAGAGAACAGCATTTACTTGAAATAAAAATACATCCTCTTTGAATAAAAAGTATTAATTTTTGATCAATTTACTGCAGCCTTTCTAAATAAAATGGACTTTTAATCTAACGCATTCCTGTTTTTGTTTTTAATAAACTGACTCTTAACCATTTTAAAAGCACAGTATATTTCTATATAGGATAAAATACTTTCTTACTATTAAGTACACAAAAAAATATTAGCTAGTTTATCACAACTAAACGTAAAAGTCAATTCCAAATAATATGCCCACATGGGTGCTTCTGACATGACAATCTGGCAAAAAAAATGTATTAATCTTTTCTATAATATAATTTTTTTTAAAAATTCATGTAAAAAAATTCTGTCAAAAGCTAACAAACACCAGTTCCTCAATAAAACAATCCTCCATAAGGTGACGTAAAAGCTAGTATTATCAATGGATTTTCAAAAACTCTTTGATGTTTTGTGGTATTTGTTTATCTAACATAAACTCTTATTCTTGATCAAATCTATATAATGTCATAACATTCGAAAGATGCTTAATTAAACAATTGCAAAATGTATGCTAAACCTTAATCCCTCTTTGAGCACTGGTTAAATACAACTTTTTATTTCCATCCTGACAGGCATCCTGTTCATTTTAAAACATGCACACAAGAAGCTATGACTCATAAAGTGCCTGAGCTTAACCAGAGCACATTTCTGAAAGCCTAGTGTACCCTTTTATAGAAACACTTCCTTAACCTAACACAGGCATATTCATATTCAAAAAATACTGCAACACAGGAATGACCCATATACCCAATATGTGGACACGCAAGCAGAAGACTAACCTCTTGCACCAAGTTCCTGAGGAAGATGGTTTTCTGGCGAAGAGGGTCGTGCACCAACCCCTCCGAGAAGAAGATCATCCCCTGGGGGAAGTTGTGTTGAGAGAGCCAGGACACAACCCTCTGCTTCTGCATGTCTGGACGGCCAGTGATGTAAATTATCAGGTAGCCCAGGTCCTGCCAGTGTCTGCATGCAAAATACTATCATTTACCCTCTGAGCAATCCCATAAAGCTTGGTGAAAAACAGTTGGGGACCGATTCCTGGATAGTCATGGCGCCTGGTCCTCCAACAACAGATTGCATTTGACAAAGCAGTAAATTTGCCCAAGGACAGTCTGGGAAACAACCCAAGATTGTCCATTTGTAAATCCCAAACCCCATCTGATATCTGGTATCAGCACTTTCCTATCTCTCTATTAAATGAAATCCAATTGTGCCTCACCGGCAGGCCGGTCCTTTTCAATATTGCCGTGGCATGAAATGAAAGCATTGATTCTCTCTCACACACATTTACACAGAAAGCCACCTTGTGAATTTGTTACCTGACCACATCCACAGCTCCGGGCCGTACTTTAGGGTCGCTGCCCATAATGGAGACGCTAGCTGCAAATGAACCGTCAATGCTAAAGACGACACACTCCATGCCCCGCGGCAACACAGTCAGGAAGGCCTCCGCGCTTGTCTGGTCACCCCTGCGAGGAAAGAGTGACATGAGCAAAGATCCGGCTCTTGATCAAGCTCAAGATGCGGCATGAAACCCGAGATCAATTTAACAGCGAGGAGTCGTTCTCCTTCAGCCCTCAGGGTGAGAGTTTTATGAGTGGCAATTGAACGCTTGCAAATTATCCCCGCTGAGACAACCTAGAGAGCACGGGCATTTTGGATACTTTACAAGTAATCTTCAGGGTCCCATTGACTTACTTGACAACCATTTTGATGGGGTAGACCCCCAAGGCCAGCTTTTTGCTTCTGGGGATGGTGTAGGTCACTCTGCCACTGCTGTTGGTCACCTCGGTGTCTAAGTGCTCCCAGCGACCCGACTGCGGCTGGGTCATCACGTACACATCGACCTGAGAGACAAAATAACAAAGAAACAGACAGTGGGAGGAAGTAAGAGAGACGGAGGGAGATTATTGTGGCATACTAAGGGTGTCAAGACACCAAAATGTCAGTAATCAACACCAGTACCTGTGATATTGCTCTATACCAGTTTCAAAACAACAGCAAGAATTGTTTTGCTATTTATTGCAATTCTTTATTTGATGCATTAAACATGAAAATACAAGTTGAACAAAAGCGACAGTAGATATATTTACAGTGCCACTCTAGATTTCCATTCCGAATAATTGTTGCTCTTTTGAACTTTGCTTTCATCAAAGAAACTGATAATAATACAAAATATTCCTTGAGCACCAAAAAGCATATTAGAATGACTTCTGAAGGATCGTGTGACACTGGAGTAGACTGGAGCTTTACCATCACAGAAATAAATTACACTTTTAAATGTATAAAAATAATAAAACAGCTACTTTGTACTTTATGTACAATGCAATGCCTTATAAACATAGTTTTAATGCATTAATCATGCCATGTAATAAACATAAGAATGCATTGTACAATCTAATAAATAACCGTAACCACAAAAAAACATTAAAACACATATGAAATTTTTGTTACACTATGCTTTTTAAATTCAGTCATAATTATGTACAAAGGTATAATGCATCACAATGCACATTATGAATTATAATGGATTTAAACAATTTAATTACCCTTTATAATGCAAAAGGCATAAAGGTTTAAATTAAAGTGTTACCACAATATTACAGTTTCACTGTATTTTTGATCAAATAAACAGAGCCATAAGAGACAGTCAGTATAAGAGACTGCTTTCATAATCATTAAAACAAAAAAACCCAAACATTGGAATGGCAGTGTAAATATGTTATAAGAAGTACATATTATTTTTATACTATAAATACTATAAGCACATATCAATAGCATTTTTAATATTTTAAAAACATAAAATAAAATAAAGTTTTTTTGTGTTATTTTTAATCATTTTAACAACAAAGAGTAAATAAGGCAGATATTTTCAGAACAATATTTCATATTTTCCTGCAGTAAAAAAAAACAAAAACGTTTACATAAGTACTTTACCAAGACTTTGCCAATATATTAGTTTTTGGCTTCAGAATGTAGATAATGAATAGCTTCATCATTTAGAGTTGTGCAGCCACACATTACAATTTGCAAGTGCTTATATGAGAGAACTGAATGTATACTGATACTGTAAAAGTTACTGGTAGGGTTTCTCTATTATAATTAAGTCTTTTATTATTAGTTTTACTGTGAAAACAACAACCCCTTTACAATTCCACTGACATTTTGGCTGCATGCAAACAGCTTGTGTAAATGCATAAATGGACCACAGCTCTCTCACCTTTTCCCCAGTCAGGGTCACCATATCCAGCGGACCGTACATGAAGCGACCAACCAGGGTCTGATGCCCGTCCTCTGTTGCGATGACATCATTGACTCTGTGGTTGGCGGTGACATTCTGCAGACAGAAAAAGATGTCAGCTTGCCTCTGCTTTTCTATCATTTTCTTGCCAAAAGAGAGTCTGTTATGACAAATAAGGCGAAGGATAAGTTTAAATGACACTGATAATACTGCCATGCACCATTTCTGACAGATGGAAAAGGAGAAAATGGCAGTTTAATAAGTATGCAGTACAAAGTCCTTCCAAAAGAGGGTGTCACACTCTAATCCTTCCCGTCTTCAATAAATTTCATTTCACTGATAAAGTTGTTCTACACAGAGCTCAGTGAAGATAAATCCTACAGCCCCTGCTGAGGCAGCTGTGCTTAAATGGGAAATTAAAGCAAGCAAAACACAGAGCTATGCAAATCCTGAAAATAACTGGCCACAGTCACCTTCATGCCAGCAGAGGAAGCCGGCAAACAGAGAGAGGGGAAGATAAATGCAAGAAGCTTTTACTCAGCTGCTTTATAGAGCAAGGCTTTGAGACAGCGTCTGAATTCACAAAAGCTTCTTCCCATAAGCCTGACTCCAAACATCCCTCCAAGATCCAACGGCATACTGAGGCTTAAATGAACTGGGGCCTAAAAAACTGCAAACAGTACTAGATTTTCACATTTCTGAAATAAGTTTGATTGGTGCTTGCCCACAGCTTTATACGTCACTGCTAAGGCTCTGTGAGTGGTTGTTAGCATGTTGCCATGTGGTTGCTAGATGGTTATTTATATGGCTGCATGACTTGGGAGGGAAAAAAATCTAATTGTGATAAATGCTGGCAAAATTAGCATGTGATTAATATTTGCAAAAATATTTAACACAAGAGGCAGAGCTAGGGTTACCAACCTACTCACAACTGCTGCTTCTGTCTCTTTTCTTGGCAAGAACTGTGTTTATTTCTTTTTTGGCATTATTTTGATAGGACAGATCATAGCGAACAAAAGCAAAGTGGGAGAGAGGTGAGGGGGATGTATGTATTTACTAGCATATCAAACTTTTCAGACATGCACTCTTCACCTCAGTGCCAGGCAACTGTCAAATGAGTGCGGAAAAATTGCAGATGATGACACAGAGCTTTAGCAGAACAACAGTGAGTCAGATGAGATGTTTTGAGGCCATACAGTAAGTAAAGAATTGACACGTCCTGTCATTATACTGTGCTCATAGCGCATGATCTTCAACAGCCTATGTAATTTCATATTAAGGTGCAACTTAAACAGTGAGCATGCAAAGTCGCAGTTTTATGGACAGTTAAGTCATGAAAACGTTGACTATAGATGCCTTATAAACGTGAATGCATGTAAGTATTTGATATGAGTCCCATTTACAGTAAGAACATGCAGTGAAAAGCAAGGTTTTTTTTTTTAAATAGTCATTGAGCACCACAAAACTGAACACATCCGATTCACCTTGCCAGCTCATTAGTACAGACTTTAAGACCAGAAATGGGTAAAAAGATAAAGTCAAATATGTGTCATATTCACATCACGTCCAGAAGCTCTTAAATCCAGCCAAAATAGCCTAATAACCCAGCTGCTGTGATCTCTGGTAATCAAAGAACAAAAAAAACGAGGTAAATCAATAACTTTTGTAGCTTTAAGGATTTCATCTATATTTAATTTAGAGTTTAGTGTTTGATTATGTTATAATGATGGGTTAATGTAAAGATTGTTTTAAATTCGCTTAAACAAAAAATTGGAAATTGATAGCGCTCCCTAAGGCCCTGTTAACACTTGTGTTTATGTAAATGATCCTCCTCTACACTGACGTTTTCACTGCATCTCCTTCACATTACATGTCACATGACCATTCATTCAGGTACAACTATAGTAAAGTAAATTAAATTTACTACTATTTAGATCGCGGACATCTCTACGTGCTTGGAACAATGTTCGCAATTAATGTGAAAAACTTTAATGTTAGATGGAATTAATAATGGTTATTCATGATTTATTTGTTTGTGGAGCTAGGGTGTAAGGCAACACAATCTGGTCAAAATGTTGTGATAATATAAGACTATTATTATGATTATTATTATTATTATTACAAAAAAAAGAGATATTCTATTATAATATTTTATTATAGCAAAAACAAATCTACTTTTATCTACTCAGAACATCATAACAATACTTTAATTATACTGCACAACTACAAATATCAATGAGTGATACTAAAGTGTTTAATATCTTTGACCAATGAGCTTTTTTTTCATGGTTGGGAAGACTTTTGGTGCTTGCTGCATTCCTAAATGCATGTTATGAATAAAATGAATGAAAAAAATGCATGAAATTACGTTCAGTGTAAACAAAGCCACTCTAAGACACAGAAAAGTCATTATTTTGACATTTGTGTAATTACTACAAATCAAAAGAGCCCATCCTCTGTGTCATTCTGGTATGTACTGTACATACTGTATGGCTCTTGTCACTTCTACAGTAAAAGTTTGAGGAATTTATTTTTCTTGTCCAACTAAAGCCCAGTGTAAATTTTCAAATTCAACTGAACAGTCGCTGGCACCCATGCTGCCAGACTTGCTTGACTAAAGATTAACAACTTCAGGTCATTTTGTGTAAAAATAACTTCTTGCCATGGTCACTACTGAATACGAATCTAAGTACTGTGACTGTTAATATTATGCTATCATGTTGGTATGGCATGAGCCCACATAGAGAGCTGTACAGTCCGTTAATCATTAACCCACAAAAGCTAACGAGACTGATTGCACTGATTTGTCATTTAATGAAGCGGTTAAACATTTCCCAGCTTGCAGCCATTTGCATATTGATTAAGTCAGTCAATAATTCATCTAGGCATGGGCCCATACATGATGGCCATATGATAGGCTTCCAAACCAATACACATACTGATGACATACACACAAACAGCCAACAGGCAACACACCACATGTGCTGGTGACACACCTGAGTGGATCTTCAGACACAAGGCTAATCGGACAAAACAGCACGCTGCTGTGTAAAAAAAGCATGTATGCTTGTGGAATGGATCTAGATTGGTGCCGACTTTATGCCTTGCAGCTTGCTTACCGAGCCAGAATGATGCAGCATATACACACAAATAGAAGCATTCAGGGTCTCACAACGGAATCAGGAGAGTCTTTCGAAAACAACACGACTGCATAGAAACGCCTCTGACTTGAAAGGCTAGCAAGCGCTCTGATCAAACGCTATTGAGGCCATCAGTGCATTCAGAAGGGCTCAGCGGGCGGCAGAAATAACCACGATTTCAGATCAAGGTCCTGAGTGATCAAAAAAAACCATTCCCTGTAAAAAGAAAAGGTAGCGGTGATAATACAGAAGTGTTTCACTGAGCTATACTTAACCTCAGTGAAGGACTGGGAAGAATTGGTCTTTGTCATGGCGGTTTCTTTTGAAAGCGAGCTCTAAAATAGCCTGTAAACCTGCATAGGCAGTAGTTTTCAGCAGCACTGTTAGGTAATTGTGTTGATGTGCCTCCGAGCAGTAAATCAAGGTCGGCCGTGATGCTTATTTTCGTAAGGCGCGGATTTCTGCCCACACACGCTGAGCTATTGTGCCGCATTTGAGAAACTCAAAGCCCTGGCAGAGGGGGGATATTTTTAGTTGTTCCACAATGTCAGGACTCTGCTGCTGTCCACATTTTCACTTGAGTGATATGTGTGTGTGTCTGTCTGAATCTGTAGACCAGACTCAGAAATTAGCCAGGGCTCAGGGCAGAAAAATGCCATTCAAAAGGGACAAAAATGCCCTGGATACTTAAACATAGGGGCCCAACCAAAACAGGATTAGATAAAAATCTACAGTGACAGCAGACAGCATATTTCAAAAGAGACCAGGCATTCTGTTATAATTAGGGATTTAAATTAAGATATTATAATGATCAATAATGCAGTGAAATGTCAAACTTCTCTCTGGTGACATACTGTATGTTGGATTCTCCAATCTTGCATTTAGATTTGTCTCCATTCAATCCTTGGTCTACATTTGTCCTTTTTGATAATCTGTTTTACTCTTATGTACAATACAGAAGAAAACATCTACTGCTAATACTATTAAATTACAAATTTAAGCATCCAACGTTGACTGATTAAGATATATATTTAAAAAACTCAGTCGATAACCAATATTGTACCGATTATAGATCTGATATATTAAACAGTGCTGTTTTTATTTAGTTAGAAAAACAATATGCCCACATATTAACTACTAAAAATCAATTCCTAGAGGCAAACATTGCCTCTTAATAAATATCTGACACTGCTGCAGACGGATACCTCTATCACACTGCCATCTTAACCGATGGATAACATTACATGCACAGAGGCGTACTATTAATCACAACAGACACTCATAATGAAGAGCAAGTTGAACTACCTGGATAAGAACACAAAGCTTAATGGTGCCTGGAAGTTTTCCAATGTGAGTGTGTGTTTGGCTGCGTTTGTCCTTACCCTAAGCTTGACGTGTGTGCGTCTGCGTAGCCACTTCTCCCTCGGACTTGAAGGTGAGAAGGGGGCGGAGTCAGAGTTGTCCATCTCTTGAGCTTTCACATAGTCACAGTGCATCACCTGTCGATCAATCACAAAGGGAGGTTGAAGGCGAAGTGTGTAATTTCTGGGGAATTAGAAGCAGCACGCGAAATTGCAATTGCTTTCCAACAGATGACAGATTTGTTTTTGTGCGCAAACTCTTTATTTGTTTAATGAGGTGAGGAGACTTTGGACTACAAATGACTTGCAGTGCAGGCAGTATCTGCACATTATCCTTGATACAAAATGCATAATAAAATATTTAGTATGTGGTGGTAAATCCAACTGTGAATCAGCAGTATTGTCCTTTTTACTAGTTGTAATTATTTTCCATCCAAGCGTAAATAATAAGAAAAGCTATTTTCCCCAAGGATAACAGCACAACATTCTTTAAATGCTGCTACTGCACTGGTCTGATTGAATCAAATCGCAGGTACTAACTCTTCAAATGCAAAATTTGTCATTTAATCTGGCTCCTGCTGCAATGTAACTCGCTACTGTGAGAAATACACCTATAATCAAAAACATTCTTTATGACCTCTGGTATTTAACAAAAGTCACTCATTCAGGTAACATTTTTTGTTATAACATTTAAGCTGGAACAAGACGATCATGTTTGCTTTCATCTTACTTAAGAAAGGAAATCTTTGCAAAATATTGTCAAACCTTGACTTTAATAAAGGTGTTTTATCGTACGCATAATGTCAGTGGAGGCATTGACTAAACACCAGTGGCATCAAATCATAAGGCCAAATTTGATGTTACAGTCACAGCTACTGAAAACCTATTTTGTTTAATACACAGCCATGTGGATGAAGTGGCTGAACCAATGAGATTTCAGAGAAAAAAATGCAAAGAAATCTTAGTTTTTCAAACTGAACCACACATATTTAAATTTTTGAATGACTGTACACGCTTTGGCAAGACTCTGTCTTTTCATGTGACATTTTGAAATGTAGAAGTGGTATGTAATGCCTTGATTATGTCATGATGGCATCTACAGTACAACGACAGCTTTCTATTTAGCAGGCCCTGAGGAATGCACAATAAACTAAAGAAAACACAAACATATTAGACCAAATGCATAAAACATGTGCACATAGACAACAACACTATCTGGCGTGTGACACCTGAATCAAACACTGCAGCTGGAACTCTTGTCAGCTCTATTTCTCTCCTTCATGCAGGCAAAGACAATTATGAAGCAAATGCATTCAGAAAGATAGATTGGTCTATGATTTGCCTAAATTGACTACTTCCTTTCCACCTGTGCCGAGGGCCGCTTCTTAAGAGTGAATATTATAAGAGGTGCCATTTGCATTTGACACTCTAAAGTGAAGTCATATCTGCATTGAGAACTACATTGTGATGATTTGATCTTCAAAAGTCTCTGACAGTGAAGGATGTGCCACATTTATTTGTCTCTCAGGCTGATATGAATAAAAATAGGCATATTAGAATAAGATACAGTCCTTTGGCTGAATTGAAATTTCCAGCACAAAAGACAGAGGAAGGAAGGGGACGAATTAGGAACAGCGGGCAGAGAGTAAAGGACTCTTGTGATAGAGGACAGATAGAGGTTGTGAGAAAAGGGTATCTAAAATCTTTCTGTAGTAAAAGGCAAGACCTGCAGTCTTGTCACGTAGGACTAATTTGATTTCTCCGGCATGAGGAGAGCAATAGTCAGGGAGTCTGAAAGTTAGTACGTTTTTTGACCTCAAAGATGCAAAATGTGAATTAAAAATAAACATGGCTATAGCAAACTCCTATGTTCATGATGGTCCTCCACACAGCTTGGAACCATTTTAGGTGTGACTGTCTCACAGTAAAATAACAAATTTGAGCTTTGCTCCAATGTTTTATAAATGTACCTGTCGCAGAAGGAAGGCGACCACATCGGTGGATTCCCAGTACGAAGCGTGAAAGAGATGAGGCAAAGCCACTGTAGGGAATGATGTCAGAACGTCCGGACAGTACAGAGCATAATCCAACCGCTTAGACCCCCACCAGTTGCTGGAAACTATCACATAAACAAAAACTATTGGTATATAGTTTATATAAATTACACACTATTGTCCCCAATTGTTTGAAATAAGTAAGATTTATTTAAAGTTTAATGAATCACATTATTAAAAAAGCCAATACCTGGCCACCACATAGGTTTCAGTTATAAACATGAGGACACTGTCACCTAATTAACATTCATAAACCAGGAAGACGGGGTTTATAATGTTTCCCCACTTTTTAGACTGTTATTACACCCTTTAATAAAATAGAAAAACATATAATAGAGCATAATGCTAAACATTACGCACTTGCCTCTACTGTACCATTATATATATATATCTCTTTAGAGACAGACAGATCGCACCAATAAAACTGCCATGTTTTGGACTAATAACTGCCATTATGTTCTTTCTCTGCAGCTGAGATATGATCTACTTGAACAGAGTTAAATACACTGCAGCAGGCCTTTTGGCAGCACAGAGAGCCCTTAACACTGCATTGCTTGGCTAGAGAGCAAAACGCATTTCTAATTATGAGGTTTGCGCTGTACTGAGTCTTACAAAAGATCAAAGAGCTTTAGATAAAGTTAGTAAGAGAGTTTAATATTGTGCCCAGAGCTCGCCAACCCGCTGCCCACTCACTGTTGGAGACGGTGCTGCTCAGCCTGCTTTCCCAGCAGCCCGATATCTGGCTGTCTGTGCTGGTCAAACTGGACCTGCGGACCTCGCCGCCCACCCGCCCGCCCGCGCTGTGCTCCTTCTGGGGAGAAGAGGAGTGCGAAGCGCCAACCGGAACTGTGCTGCCGTGCAGAAACACGTCGGGGTAGCTGTGGATCTCATCGACTGCAATAAACAAAACAGGTCATGGTGGTGAAAGTAGGGTATGGACAGTAGATTAGGGTTTGACCAATTTTGGCTTTGGTACGATAGCCTCTGGTACTGGTAAAAAAATCAATTCCTTAGATAGATCAAAAGAAATGATGGAATGAAACTAGGGCTGTTGATATAATCAGTCGCTTAATGCTGCTATTTCTTGACCTATTTTTTGTGGTTAACACATCCCTAGTTTTTAAAAGAAAGAGAAAAAAAATGGTTCAGTTCAGTTCAGAAGTGGGTTCAGTAATTAATCTGGAAAGTATTTCATTTTATTTATTTTATTTTGTATTTATTAATTTGATTAAGGCTTCTCAACAAAAACTTATAATTACAATTCAATTTGACCAGCTCTATTAAACATTGAAAGTTAATTAAATATCATTTATATATATATATATATATATGAATAAATATGATATATACAAACACACACACAGACACTCACATACAATATATATTTGTAAATATATTTACATATTTATATTTAATTTTATATATAAACATATTTAAT
>JAUCMT010000028.1:11254608-11275124 GCA_032357475.1 Enteromius thamalakanensis
ACATTGGGAAAAAACCTGGTCTCGAAAGACAGCACAGAGGCTACAATACTAAAACAAACACTATGGGCAGAGGATGTGCACCAAAGCAATAACAAACTACGGCCAACCAATCGGCAAGAAGAGGCGGGGGTTAATGCGCGTGCACATAACAGACAGAGTTGATTGTACAATATGAATCTGAGAGTGGGTTAGCTAAATACTGTATATTATTTTTTGGAAAATGGCTGAGGCACGACCGAAAAAAACATGCTCGGGGGAATATAAGGCGAGAAGAAGATAAATCAAGAAGAAACGAAACAAGACCCGGATTTACATTGGGGAATCGTTTGAATGGTGGATAGAACTTAGACATGTTAGCTTGATGTTAGCTCTGTCGCTGTCTGTCTTGGGTTAGCACCACCATATAAGTGTGATTGGCACGTTCACGGCAGTTATAGAAACACTGGGGGGAGGGGGAAGCTTGCTCTGTTTTGTTTTGTATTTACGTGAAATGTCAGTTACGTCAAACAGCACCTTTAATATACAGCCAATACATAATAAGCAACTAGTTATTAGTGAGAATTGAGCCCTATACTAAAGTGTTTAAAATCTTTTAAACGTAGAAAAAAAGGTAACTGATAAATAAATTCATAACTGCACAAATATATGTAGTATATATAAAACTAGTTGTTTTGGTGGTTGTAAACATGAAAACTACTGCAAGCAAGTGAAATAACGCCATGTCAGGGAATATGGAGTGATCAGTTAGCAGTTTATTTGAGGTTTTCAGAGCCTGTCAGCAGTTTTTCATGTTTACAGTTGGTCTCCATCAGCAATGTGCAAATTTGGCAAACTGAGCATCACCTTTCTTTTACTGTAAGGGTTTAACAGAATTGTATGACAAAATCCAGCATATTGCAATATTAGGTATAACTGGTTGTTTTTTAATATTAATGCAACTTAAAAAAATTAATAAATACATGAAATAATAATACAAAAATAATAATCTTGCAGAATAGCATAGTCATCTGTTATCTGTAAAATGGTAATTTTGCCATCCATAAACTGTTACTAGATAAACCTCTGAGTTTGAGTGATTTAATTTCACTTTGGGACGCTTTGGCATCAATTCAATAATGCATCACCAAATCAAAGTCAGACACAAACTGAGACAGACAAAGAGATCTTCAAAGCATTTATCCAGTGGAATCTACATACAGTATTAATAGGAGGAAAGATTTGTATGTGTCAACGAGCAAACTGCAGTTTAAAAGTTTCACATGTTCACCAAGGCTGCAAGTGTTTGATCAAAGATAAAGTAAAAACAAAATAAAAACAAAACACCAATATAATTAAATATTTTTACAACTCAAAGTAACTGTGTGTGTGTGAAAACAGTGACGCATTTCTTTGAAAAATACAAATACACAATAAACCAATAAAAGCCATTTGTGTGGTGTGTTTATTGTGTTCATCGTGCTTGTCTCAACATGCAATTTAGGAGACCTTACCTTATCCTTATCCTTGGTCTATAATTAATTTTTAACATTAATTTGTGTGCAGTCTTCATTACAAACTGTCCTGGGGTGTGTTTCCCAAAAGCATGGTTAGTCTACTATGGTTGCGACTTCGCTGGTCGCTACAAGCAAAGATCCGGTGTTTCATGAAAGCATAGTTCAAACTAACATTCGCAATCAACGTCACAAACATATGTGGTTAGAACTATGGCTTTGGACCTGTGGTTAAAAGCATAGTTTCTTTTTAGTAAGATATGTGCTTTAATAATTTTGCTCTTAGGCACAAGAAGCAAACTAACATGCATTACTCTATAAATATGCATGAATATGCATGTACAATGGCCCTATGTTGTTGAACTAATGTGGTTCAAACAACGGAGATGCAACAGTTGTAGCTAGTTAGTTTCCAAAACAATCCATTGTACTATGGTGGTTAATCAGCGAGTTACATCGTGGTTCGGGAAACCCACCCCTGGTTGAAGTGTAGTATCAATCTGTCAAATCAGTGTTGTTTTGAGCAAATCAATTGCTTTCGTACTAAAAAAAACAAGCGCTCTAGCATGAAAATGCTTGGGAACTAAAGTGGTGGGAACCTGCATTTTCTGGAATACTCTCAAGCGGTGGACTTTTGCAATATGACTGGTTGCCGCCGAACCTCATCATAGCTCATATCTATGCTTACATTGAAAATGAACGACTTTCGGCCACTTTGACGCTCCCGCCGCCGGGGGTCTGAACGCACTGTAAATTAGAATCTAATGGCAGTAGCTGCAATGATTGTGAGTGGAGCTGTCCGTGGTGCTGATCACTGCTCTATTATGTAAGTCTGGTTGGATCGCAATGGTTCTATTGCAATTACAGATTCCAGGAAACCTTTTCAAATGTGTACGGGAAAATTTGTACAGCAAGAAAATTAATTTTAAATGTTCTTGTGCATTCCAGAGACCTGGGCTATTTTATTTTATTTTTTTTCAAATGCAGTAATAAAGCTTTTATCAGCTTAAGACAGCATTTTGAGCAGAAAGCTTTAAACTGTCCAGATGTCAAACAGAAGCTGATTTATCCTGGCAAAACCAGAAAATGCAAGCAAATTTTATCTCAAACGATGACTTGTAGGATGTTTATGCAAAATAGCTTGTTCGAATCATTAATTCTCCATAAAAGTAGCGTATAAACACATGAGTGCTAATCACAATGTATCCTTTTCTCATAAGTGAGAACGTTGTTAGTAGAACAAATGAACTGTATGAACTGTAACAAATATATGTATGAGTATGTAATACTAGGCTCCGTGTCCATTAGGTGTGTTTCTGGAGCATTTGCAATTACGACCTTACTGTGGGGTGTAAAATTGAAATGCGAGCACAAACCTACAGTCGGCTCCATCAAATTAAAGCAGGCCAGGCCACAAACCGAGTCGCACAATCTAACAGCACAGTCCCTATCCGCATAAAGTTTCCATTTTCCAGCATTCCTGTCAGCATGACCGCTCTGCATTTCCCAGAAGTCAGCAGGCAGTAAAACCCACCAAGAGCCCCAATCCAAACTGCTGGAGCAGAATTATGCGTCGTCCACTAACACACACTTCCAGCAGCACTAATGGAGTGCACATCAGCAGGTGTGTGAGGACAGGGGAAGCGTGAGAATAGAGAAAAATAACAGCGGCGCGATGGACACAGGAGATTCGCTCTCATTCACGCCTGAGTGAAGCAACAGATTAAGCAGCGGCACACAGAGCACAAAAGCCAAAAGGAGAAGACCTTTTTTCTTTCTTCTTCCCCCAGAAAATAAATAAATCTGAGATGGTGACCGCTGAGACCGGGAGATGGAGTGATGTCTGCACAAAAGGTCAGCCGCAGGAAGTGGACGTGGAGCAAGAACAAGGGAAATGGAAGGCAAAGTGTCAATGGATAATTGTCTTTCATGATGGCTATTCAGATCAAAAGTAAGCACCCCACGACTCTGACTGGAGGAAATGGCCACCTTTGTTCCTCATTCTAGGTGGGCCGACCTGGTCACACGCCCCCTTCTAGGCTGGAAAAGGTCAGTGAGTGTGTGTTTCTGTGTGTGTGGAGTGACTGAACTTACAGCAGGGGTAGTTTAACAGCACTATATCGTCCAGGCCGATGTAACCCTTCTGCTCCGATGAGACTGTGGCTTCAAAAACGATCTGCAAGGAAAAAGATGAAAAAGTGAGGCAAAATAGGGGAATAGACATCAAGGCAGAAAACATAGAAGGTACAAAATAGTTTTTACAGCAACAAAAACTATAATATGAACAATGGTCACAAATAATGTATCTGTAAGTAGTTATGAATGGCCCTTGGCTTAAACCACCAACGCATGGCATGGGAGACACACATGATAACAAGATGCAGGCTTTAACATTAACCAGGATCATTGGAAAAACATTCCTCGACCTATGTTTCTTCAAAACTTTCCTAAACATAAAAATTCTATATAAATATTAGTAGAACTAAATTTGACTAATTTTCACACAAACATATTTACATTTTTACGGAGTTTCCATGAAGAAAGCCTAAAGGATTCACAATTGTTTGCACAACCCTATGATTTCAAACCATTTTAACATTCTGCAAGAGACATTTGAACACTAGCATCATATACAGCTTCATATACAGTATATGAATTATCTGCTGCAGTAAGTTTGCTCAGAGGCTCACACCATACAGTGTTGTATTTGAGTAGTGAAAAGCTCTTTTGCAAATCCTGTTAACCATGTCAACACAAAAGCTCAAAGCCTATAGAAGGAATAGAACAGCTGCATCAGCGAATGTGATTTTACGTTGCTTTCACTTTCGTTAATACTATTCATTAACACTATTACTGCAGGTTTAGCTTGGGTTTGGGGTAGGGGGTGTGTTGTCTAACACGATAGACCATTAAGGTTTTAGTGACACTTTCTGGACGTTTGAATTCTGAACCTACCTGGACTAGGTTCACATAGCACGCAATAAGGCATGTAATAAAGGTGTTGAGAAATATCAGTAAAAACTATGTATTTTCAGCCTGGATTGCTCTAAGACAGGGAGCTCACTAGTAGGCCTCCATTACTCTCAAGACCCTAAACCTCAATCTGATCTGGGTCACAGTTGCATTGGTGCACCTGATCTGGTGCACCAATGCAACTGGTTCTACTTGCACAGCTTCCAATAAGCATCAACCTAAAGGTTGATCTAATAGTTTAAATAGATATTTATGTAGACTGAAGATTTGTGTGAGGGCAGAAAAAATTAACTCATTAGCTCATTACTCATGCTCACATTAAGATGGAGAGTGTGCAGACTTTTGCATTGTGATTTTGATGGATAAGGTCACAAACAAATCCATCTTAATATTACCTGTCAATTAAACATTCATATATTAATGATAACAAACCATTTAATAGCTTGTGATTTCATTCATTTTTTACAGGTTTTTCTTATTCTTTGTCCAGCCAAAATGGAAAGCCCTATAAGAAATAATTTTTTGGGTCTAGCCTAACAATGTCTATATGCATTAAACTTTTACTGTCAAGTTTTACCGAAGACAAACTATTATTAAAATATTTTGCTCTTGAAACAACGTTGTTATCATTATTCGTTATTGTTAAAATGAGGAAGATCAGAGAATGTGTATTTACTACATTGCCTTGCACATTTCCACCTCCTGATGACTATATATATGTTTATTTATTTATACTCTGTATTTGCATGTCTGTTTCGATGCTAACTTCATTTAATTGGCTCTGTAGTACTCTGCGCAATGAAAATAATGTTGAATCTAATCTAATCTAACAGAGAACGTGAGTGTAACGTTTGTGTCCAGGGAGAAAGAGGACGCGGAGAGCAAATCGTAAAATATAAAATAAAAGACTTTTAATAAGGTAAACAAAAACGTGGCGCAGTATCCATAAATGAAGACTTCTTACAAACACACGTAACGTAAACATTAACATTGATCCACGAGACAGAACTCAAAAGACAAGACTTAAGTACACAGACACTGATTACGAGACACGATACAGCTGGGGAGAAACACAGGTGGGTTAAATGATTACTAATGAAGACAGAGCACATGGGGATGACATAGAGCACATGGAAAGACAAAACAAAAACATCACGTGACATAAAGACACAAGGAACAAGGAACAAACCAACACAGGATGTTACAGCACTTTGGCCCATATAACGTTTTATTTTAAAATAAAATGTAAATTATTATGTATATATATATATATATACACACACACACACACACACACACACACACACATACATATATACGTAAATATAGGTTACATACCAATATACAGCAATAACATTGGTTAATACCAAATAAAGAATTAATATATTAATTTGAATATATGAAACAATTCTCATTGTTTATGCCCAGCTTGCCATTCATGAACTGACACATTTTACCTCATCCTTCCAAACAGTGGATGGGGTAAGTGATAATGATTGGTACGACCCTGGTAATAGGGGTCTGGAAAAAAGGAAATAGAGGGCTTGGAGACGAGCAGGGTGGAGGGCTAGCCAGTGGACAGAGAGCACCATACTGAGGCTAGCTGTGAATTCTAAGCAAGGGCAGCCCTATCTGTGCTGGTCATCAGAAAGAGCCTATGTGATTTTATTGCTTTCCAGTCATGCTGAAATCTCTGAGAGCTTGGCTGAGGCATGTTCAGAATCTGCTTATGCCTTGCTCCAACTGTAGCCACACACCGCAAAATTCTCCAGAGAGTCAAACTCTCCTATCTGGGTACAATCCTGCAAATTTAACCCCCACAGTCTCTCAGCTTGACCTTTTCCAAGGAGTTTTTTTTTTTGCCGGGTGCAGGACGCTGCTTAATTTCTCATGTCACTAAAGGCCCCAGAGCCAGCCACAGAATACAAATTCACAGGAGCTCTCTCTTCAGAAAGCGTGGACTGGAATGAGACGGCACCATTACACTAAACCTGGATGAACACAGGAAAGACGACTGCTCTTTATGCAGACACGAGGAACAGGAAAGAAGACTGATCGCATTTTCAATACAGAGTTCATTAGTGTTACCAAAGCCATCTATTTACGTGAGCAATGGGCTTTTTACAACAATCCCACTCATTATTACCAAGACCAAGCATGCATATAAATGGTAGCAAGATTATTCTGGTGTGATCACAACACTGACGAACACATTTGCGTGAGAGATTAGTTTGACAAATGAACAAACACTTGACTTGTGTACAGCTAGAAAGCACAGACACGATGATACATCATGGAGGATAACTGAAAACATACAGTTAAATAGCCACTTCCTAAGTTCATGAGTCACCCACTCAATTATACATGAGAAGTGAGACGTGAGCAACAGAGAGAAAGTAATAGCGATAAGAGATAAAGGAAAACAGGGACAGGAGGGAGAAATTAAAGCATGCCACAGTGCTCCAGAAATGCAATAATTTAAATGTTATTTAAACTTATGAGTATGTTACTATCAATGTAGTGGAGTTATGATTAGAGGTAAAGGACATATAGCGGCAAAGCACAATTCTCAATTTTTAGTACAAAAAAGGAAACTCTCTAGAACACACAACGCAAGATCAACTGAGCAAAAGGTCTTGCTCAAAATGCTGGCATAGCATGACTTAATAGCGACCGGGCTACTCGGAGAAGATTGAAGACTAAGGCACAGCAAGATACTGCATTGACTACTATACTGTAGAATAACACGAGGGACCTTTGAGATGAGGGCGAGGTGGTATATGAGCTCTGGGCATGAGGGGCTGAAGGCAATGCGGAGATGAGAGGAATACAGACTTCAGTGTAAAGAATCAGGCTGTTCTTCAGTGTAATAAGAAAAAGAGCTCCATGATGTTGCTTCACATATGGCTTTTCTACTTGAAATGAATGACTGTGGATTTTCCATCGGCGGCCAAATGAAATGAATCAATTCAAATGCACCGGAACAGCATAAACATGAAAACAGATGGATATCAGATACATTTCTCACATTAAAGGCCCGCTGAGTAAATCTGTAATGATTCATAATGAAAGAACCCTACACATGGGAGGCTGCTCCAGAGACACTACATTAGGATGGCAATTATTAAGTACTGCATTAAAACAGGGCATGTGTGTGCGGTGTGTGTGTGCATGCATTAAATTAGACACATCCACGCCTCGGTATCTAACAAATATTGTGACATTCTCCGCCTATGATCAGCAGAGTGAGACTTGATATAATTAAAAGTCAGTGTCACATTTCCTGTGAGACACAGAATGCTTCCTCTCAATGGCTGATGCCTCTCTCTGTTGCATTGTGTTGATGAAGGTTGTACAGTTAATACTGTATGCATTTGCTTTCCTTAAAAACAGCCAATTTACACGTTATATTGAGAGTGTTCTTTGATATTATTATCCTTAAGCATTTCCAAATGAGTTTATTCATTATTTCAGTTTGTTTTTTAATACGTTTTCATCTACTAGCAAAGTCTGCTAGTTGAAATGACATTGAAAAATATTGTAATATTATTGTTTATTAGATGCAAATCTGAATAAAAGCAAAATTTGAAAACTTGGCAACTAAATGAAATAGCTTTAAAATGCTAAAATTACTACATCAAAAACTATTTAGGAAACTAGAAAGATCAAGAAATCTTTAAAAAATTACATGAAATAACTAAAATGAATATTTAAAATCAAAATACTCATAAATACTATGTTATATAAAATAAATACAAAAATAGTTTAACAACATGCCTTATTTTTGTCACTGAAGGGATTTAAAAGGATACTTCATTAGTTCAATAATATTTGTCCTAGTTCTAAGCCTCGCCTAGAATATAGAACAAGCCTAAAATGGATGACATGTAAGTTAAATTATGTCTGCAAAGCAGGATAAAATATGCTCTAAATAAATCAGGACCTCATTACAGAGTGAAACACCAGCCAACAGAACTTGGTGAAACTCCAGGGAATCGACACGGAGTAAAAGACTGTAAGGGCGGTGAAATAAGGCACAGTATTGCTCAGGTTAGCAGTTGCCTGTCCTGGAAAAGAAGGAAGTCGCTGTCGTTTCTTCCCCAGAAAACCTTGTTAACATCCAAACCAGAATAATTCCTCAAAATAGCACACAGAGACAATTTGGCAACCCAAGATAAGCGCATTGCTGTGACAAAGCAATTATGAAACATAATAAAAGGCACAAATGAGTGAATATTGCACTTTGTTTGTGCATGTGGTTTAGCGGCGCACAGTATAATCGATTCTCGACAGGATATCTCACTTACCGATAAGGTTGGAACGACCATCCCCCAGAGGATAACGCTGGTAGCGGGGCACAGGAAACGGAGGCAGTTTGTGGAATTGAGAGTGCAGCAAAGGCTCGAGTCTAGAGGCCGACGGGTCAGAGGGATAAAACAGGTTGAAGATCTGTGAACATGCAGGTCTGAGCTGAGACACTGCAGGGTAAACAGAAAAGATAAAGACGACTAAATTAATTGCAAATATGGCTGAAGAGGAAGAGAACACAACAGGAATGTATTCAGAGGACAACGTATCCTAAACAATAATTGGAGAATTTCTACACCAACCCTGGACAGCTGGAAGCACAGTGCGTCTCATTGCAAGCACCAATCCAAGAGGACAACCCAGCAGAAAACAATCAGACACCTCAAAGTCAAAGCGACCTGGATTCAATACTAAACTGGTGCTGCTGCTCGGTCTCAGGTCTGTTCCATCCTGTATCAGACTGAATATACACACAAAAAATGACAATGCCACTTAGTTTCCATTTTCTGAGTTATTTAAAGCAACAGTTCACACAAATACTTTCTGTATATTTTTCCTCAGGTAATTCAAGACATAGATACATGCGTTTCTTAATCGCAATAATTTGTATAAACTAGCATTACATAATTCGCTCACCAATGGATCCTCTTAACTGAATAGGTGCCATCAGAATTGGTCCAAACAGGTGATAAATAAGTAATCCACACAAATACAGTTCATCAATTTATGTCTTGCAAGCATTTTCGGTTGCTTCTGGTTAAAAAAATGTGTAATATTGTTTTCTACAGAAACAAAATCATCATGTGTGGCCCGAGGGTGAGCACATTTTTAACACATTTTCTTTTTTGGTGAGCTACTCACGGATATCAAAAAAGGAGTATACCTGATGTGAAATCATATTCAGCCTCGATGGATTACAGCAAGAATCTTTCTGTTGGACTGTCAAAAAATCTCCACCCTGTTTTCGCACGTTGTTTGTCTTTATTACCATCATGCTAGGAGCGATGACAGAAAAGCTCTTAAAAACTGGCAGGCTATCTCACCTCAGACTGAGTGTGAAAAGCATGGGGTGTACAGGACCCCGGGGACAGATGATTGGGAGTGAAATGTAGTAGAGCTGAGGGGTATGGATGAGCTAAGTGATAAGTCTCCCTCAGGTCCAGCGCTATCAGTCCTGGGTGAGAAACAGTGCTTTTGTCCAGTACTCCTCCTGCCTTTAGTGACTGCACAAAGGCGCAAGATATAAGAACCTATGTCAAGATAACTTGCAATGTAAGGGCTGGTCACTAGGACATCACTAGGAAACCAGCATCATGATGCTCTTAAAATAGCATTTATATAAATAAATAAATAAATAAACATGCATGCAAAAAAAGTTTATTTATTCTTCAAGTTTTATGTTATAGTATATTTATTACCTTTTAAATATACATTTAAACATACAAAAAGGGGGCTTGTTTATGAATTACTAATATATAAAACTTTTGACAAAATATTAGGCTGAATTACTAAATGGATAATTTTTGTGACAGCACATATTGCTAGGGAATACTAAGTTAAAATGTATATTGTAAATGTATATTATACTGTATATTACAGATATATATATATCTGATATATAAAATGAAATATTTAAAAATAGTCAAATTTAATAAACCATAATTTAAGTTTTTTTTAAATGTTTCAGTCACATTTATTACTAAGAATTTATCAATTTATTACTAATAAAACTATGATAGATTGACAGACACCTCCCAAACATCTTTCAGGTTATAATATTATTTTTCCTGATTGCCCTAAAGGATTCAAGACTTTGGAAAACGGGAAAGTGCAAATTATATATCTTCTTTGGTGTTCACATTTCGTTTAAAACAGTTAATCCATTTCCCAGTAACTCAATCTACCCTTTGACATGGCACAGCTTAGCCCTAATCCAAAGCTGCATAAGAACACTACTTTATTCGATATCTAATTTCATGCACAATGACATAAATTGTCAGCTTTAACTGAGGCTAAAACATGGAATGCTATTGTTGCATGCAGGAATATTCAGGAACTCTTTTAATAAAAGAGCTTTGCTGGGGACTTACGACAACAGTAGTGCAGAGAAATCTCTCTTCCCACATCAATACCCTAAACAGGATCATTTAGAAGATAAACAGTCAGATATTTTGGCCTTTGCTGCTGTGGCATCGAGCAACTTCTGCCTCAATTTCTCACACAGTATTCGCACACTGACTGCAGCTGTGACCATTAATAGCACTGCAGGCAGACGCAACATGCCATCAAGCAGCCAATATTGATAAACAGGATTGAAGAAAGAAAGTGACACTTTTATGAATGGCTTGTCCAGAAGGACACATCTGGGTAATCTTGTTCTGATTTCTTATTACACAAAAGAAGCAGACATAAATAATCCTAAAAATGTTTATCTGCACCAAAAACAATACAATTTTGTCAGTAATTATGCAACTAATGCAGATTTTCCCCAAAAATTACCACACAAACGATGATTAAAAAAACCCCAAAAGCAACATTGACACTCTTCAGAGATTGTTTCTGCGTGGAGAAAATATTGCAAAAGAAACATGTTAAAATTCTGGTGTGCGTTTTTTCCAAGGAAGCAGTACCTGCTGAGGAATGGGTGGTGCTGGCTGCCCGAGGAGTCTCCATCATACGAGTCGCTCTGTTTGCGGCTGAGTGGAGTTTTCCTGTTGCGGGCCTCACTGGGGGCAGATAAGTCAATGTTGCTCCTGCTAAGACGTTTGCTGGAGCTCAGACTCGGACTGAGATCGGGGTTATCCTGAGTGTGTTGAAAATGTGAGACATAGCCAGCTGAGTCATAATTTATATAAATGTGCAAATAATATAAATGAGCACTAAAGTCAAGAGTCTGGATGGTGTGACTGATGTGACATCTGTTCTGTGCTCCCTGAAGATCACAGTAGTGTGATAGGAAAACCCATAGGAATCTGCTCAGAAGTTGCTCGTTCATAGCTCAAAAGACTAAAATGAGCTCTCAGTGGTGCTTCTTTATCAATTTTATCTCAGAGGGACATTGAGACAATACAGTTCCAGTACAGAGCTATGAAATTAATGTGAATGGCTCGGACTTTTTCACCATGAATTTTGATGAGACATTTTTATATTGAGATATTAAATATTCAGATTTTGATCTGAGAAGAGTGTGTGACATTGTTGAGATTCATCTACAACTTTAAAGATGTGATACTAATAGAAGAAAAGTTCTCCAATTAAATCTCATCAAAGTCTATGTAAAAAAAACACCACCACCAACAAAAAAAAAATACATCTTATTTTTCAGGAATGTAAAGTATGTCAAGTACCCAATCTGATAAATGGTTTGATTTATCAGTATTGGGCATTTCACTGCGCATGCATTATTTATTCACCTTTAACCTTATTTGGGCAACACTTTACAATTAGCTCCCAGTATTGTTACAGTAAACAGTACAATCGGTACTGTTTCACATTGGCAATGTCAGTGAAATAAAAATGAACTGTTCATTGTTAGTTTAGGGTGCTTTAACACCTGCCTCATTTAGTTCAGTTGAATCACACTACAGTTCGTTTTTGGTGCGGTATGTTTGGGCAGGTGTGAATGTAACAACCGCACTCGAGTGCGCACCAAAAGCGGACCAAAAAAGCGTACCGAGACCTCCTTGAAGAGGTGGTCTCGGTATGCTTTCAAACGAACACTGGAGCAGTTCGTTTGTGGGGAGAACATGATCCGAACTTGAACAAACCCAACTGCAAAAAGCACTGCGCCCTTTTGGACTAATCCAGCTGCCGTACCTGATGGATCATTGGTAATATTTCCGGAAGATGACCATGTCACAGTTTTCGCGAATTCACGCCTCCTCCTGAAGTGACTTGCGATGCGCCTTCGCCATTTTCAGTGCATTAAAACATTGTTTTCAGCCGCATCCGCGCTTCTTTTTCAAAATGTATAGTTTGTCTAAGTGATGTATACAAACTATATAGTATACGATGACCAGCGATACAATCAGCCAGCGCAGTCGTCCCTCCATACTAAATAGCTGCATGTTATCTACCGGCTTGTCATTTGTTGCCCTTGGTCCGGACCAAATGAACCGAACCACAGATGTGAAAGCACCCTTAGATCCATTTAATTGTAATAACAGATACAACATTTAACTTTAATCATTCATTAGTGTATTTATTGCTTATTTTGGTATTTGGTTGCTTTTTTATTTTTTCAGTACATGCACTTACAGTCTACCTACCAAAGAAAGTGCTCTTAATACCTAGTAACTACATGGGGTAGGTTTAGGGTTATTACCTAGTTATTATAAGCACATAGCATGTACATGAGGAACAGGACTGTAAAATAAAGTGCTACCAGTTTTTCTTATTGTTAGCTCATGTTAACAAATATATAGTTATTAAATGGAATCTTATTGTAAAGTGGTACCTGTAGCATTTTAACCAACCAGGCGCAAACTATTTGTTACATTAAACAAATAATCTTTAATACCGCTTTCCCAGCCCAATTGGTAACTCAAACTGCAACTATGAGGGTATGTGGACACTTTTCCCCCGAAAGGTAGCAAACACGTCAAGAAGGCAAAACAGGTCTCTGATCTGGCAACGCACTGATAACCGGTTTATTGCTTGAAGGAATGTGAACAAAGCAACTTTTGCCTAGTTCTCCCTGTTGAAAAGACAATGAACTTTTGCCTAAATTAATTCACAGGAAAACTTTCTTTGAGGAAACACACATCCTTCAGGTCATTGTGTATATTGTTATTGTGCTTGTATATCATCTTGTGTATGGTATACTGTTTTATGCATGTTTATGATAGATGACTAGCTATCAACCCCATAATATCAACACATTCCGTGTTTGGTATCTAAGGACTCGTCTTCAGACGATCTAATTGAGAGTTGATGTTATATGTTGATATCTTTGCAACATTCAGTGTTTTAACAATCTCTTCAAATTTGGATATCAACCTCCAATCCAGTGCATATGCAAATTACCATACTTAGAAACAAAGAGTCATATTCAGTTCCCACCAAATTATCAACAAGCGATTGGCTCTTTGACCCGCAAGAGGTGTGACCTCAACATTTTTCAAAAGGACCTATGGCAGCGACCCGCCTTGCTTTGTTTTTTCTGGATGCTAGACCCCCACCATCTCTCTCGTCTCCTAGCTAAGCCCCCGGGCCCGATGCAAACGCAGTCTTGCTTGATGCTTCACACCAGGGCCAAGGCCATGACTTTTCATGTAACTCAAGATCCATGGATTGCGACAGATCTCTTTCTCAGCTCATCTTTCATCTACCAACCATCAGAGTCATATTTAGGAATCATCACTCTTCAAAAAAGGAAGACATGATTGCCAATCCAAAACCTTGGAACCATCAGGACTTTCGAGACTACATCAGACCTCTCCACATATAACTAAACTAAACAGAAGTGTAGTATTAGTTATAAAACCCGTATTGAACGACACTGATGGTTTTAAAGGTGGTCAACTGACTCTTTTCATAACTTCAATTTTGGCTTGTACTAAAGGTGCGTTCACACCGGACGCGAATTGCATGAATAAATTGCGCTATTCAACTTGAGCGAATCACGCGTCAAACACGCCATTCGCTCTATTTGCGCGAATAATTCGCTCAATTCTCGCTATTCGCGCCGCTTAATTCGCGCCGCAGGATGTCTATTCGCTATGTTCGCTGAATTAACAGATTAGTTGATGGTAAAACTGCTACAGTTACTACTGGCAACTGATATAAATAATTGCAATTAATCATAATTAATAGTAATTATTTATATAAATTTTTCTTAATGAGCTAATATGCTACATACCTTTATTTTTTCTTAGCCATCATCATTATTACAAGCATTAATAATGTAATAACACTGTTAAATGTAATATATATTTCTAATCAGGTGTTTGTCACCAGATTCTCTCTAAAGACCACCAGATTTCACCCAGTTAATGGTGTTTTTTAACTGCACAAGCAAGTGATTCAGTGTTTCTGTACATACCTTCAAGCTCTCTGTGCTGTTATGTCGGCTGCTGTGGATGGGACTGCTGCTGAAACAGAGAGCGTCGAAACACAGCACACCTCCTACACAGTCACCCAACAAACACACCTGTACAAAACACACACAAACAAACTAGTTCAGCTAAAATCAGCGCAGCGTTTATCCATCCAATCAACACTGTCAGGCAAATCTCAGGATTGCATAATGACAGCTCAATCTACAGGGCAGCCACATTTAATTAAACATACAGAAACAGCACAGCTGCAACTCTATGCTTTCCTGTTTGCTGTTGATGAGCACCTCTATGGTGAGCTCAAATAATGTATGGATGTTCCACAAACAAACAAATCCACAGGGATAATTATCTGTGTCAACATGAGTCTGTGCATGCTTTAAATAAACCACAACGCCATGCAAAAAGCACCCTAAATTTCCCCCCAAATTTCAAGGCTAATATGTTATTCAGGCACAATGTGAATGGTCCGCCTCCCTAGAGAGTCAACAATTGACACGTAGCTCATAACTGCGGTCACCACTTCAGGAAATCATTGTGCCTTCTAAATTGACAGGAGTGTGTTATTGGATTAATCATGTGAGATTATGGAGTAAGACGAGTGCAAAGACTCCCTCCTTTTCGTCTGTTTTGAATGAGTCATCACTGATGAGTCACTTTCCCTGCCAGAGACCCACACACCCTTCCCACTGCTGCTCTGTACAGTTTGCCTTCCCAATACTAATCTGGGACCGCCCTCATCTTCCTGTGTGGTCCAATCTCATTTGTTAAGAAAAAAAAACGGCAAAAATGACTTCAGGACTGAGACTAAACTCGCTGCCACATTTACCAGTGCTCTGAAAAATTCTGTGAACAAAAACTTTTCAACACTTTACAACAGTCCTGAATAATTTGTCCATGCCACTGGTTCCAAAAAATGTTTTTTTTTTTTTCTATAGGCATTTCTAAAAAGTTTTAAAAGCGCAAAGTATTGTAAGTTAAAGTATGATAAGCCATAAACCAAACCAACCATCTATGAGGTTAATCAACAAAAACTCAGATTATTGGGTATTTCTGAACTCACCTGCCCTGTGAACCCCTGTCCCTCTGGAGACTGCAAAAAGCTATGGTACACCTGGTTAGCCCGAGCGATCACGGTTGCGACGGCATCTTGGTAGTGTGGAGCAGCTATGGCGAGAAGCGGTAAAGCAGCCAGAGGTAGATGGTCCACGCTGCTGGACACGCAACTCTCATCATAGCTGTAAGGGTTCAGACTGTGGAAGTGAAGAGAATGTTAGTATCCAAACTGGTGACCCTTTGACAAAGCAACAGACACAAAACATTTTTGTTTGGCCACCTTCTAAACTTTAATGATTAAATGCACCATATTCACAGCAGAAAGGTTTTCAAGCAGCAATAATTTAAATGCATGACTCAGGTCAGAGATGTTGCAACATGAGAAGAAGAATTGCGGAGAAGCCTGAGGTGCTTTATCATGCTGCACTGCATGAGTCTGCATGCGTCCACTGAATAAAAGAAAGATTGCTCTGCTCCAACATTGCCACCTTGAACAGCTGTGCTAACCTCAGAGCCTTCGATCAAGCACAACGATTAGCGACCCGAAGCCTCTGACAGAGACAGGGAGTACTGATGATTGAGGGGGGTACAGGCTTTTTACAGCCATGGCTGGATTGGGATGTTTGAGGAGAACACACCACCCTAGTTGTGCAAAATTTCAAAATAGGGTCTCTTCCAATTCCTAATTCCAAAAATGGACATATCCCACTGAAATGTAAAGTGAAATGACAGAAAAAACTATTCAAACATAACACAGTTAAGGCAATCTGGGAAATGAAGAGTGAAACCTCAAGGCTTAAAAAAAAAAAATTCCGAACTAACTTGTAAGTTCAAGTTTTGATTTGAAATTTAACATGCATTCATTGAATGGTGCCAAACTCAATGGCACTGATGTGCAGAGCGAAGATATGAAACTTCCCAGGTGTGCAGCTGTGATAGGCTGCTGCTTGGTGAAGTGTGGCACAGGCTACTGGTGATAAATGACTGTTGAAGGTGAAGCCTCCAAGTGGAAATGAACAAGTCCCAAATGGATCTGTCTGCTGGAGACCTGAAAAAGCAGTCAAGCTCCTTTTATCATCCTTTTGACTGGGGAAACTATGTAGCTCTAGGAGGGCTGTAAAGAAAGTCACGGAGAAGTCTCTTCTCTGATTATAATGACAACCCATAAGCTCATTGCAATCAGTCTTCGGTGACACTGCCTGTGTAACACAAAAGCAGGTCCCATTTACATCTTACTCACGGGAAGGCAAAGCCTGCTTTTTTCCCCCCTTCTCGTTAATAATCTACTGCTGTTTTTCTTCTCTAAATCATGCATAAATTTCCTTCAAACTGCATTCTGGCCGCTGATCTTTACCCTGACTCTTCACAAGGCTAGGCTAAAGCATTACGACCCAGTGTGAACAATAGTTCCTGTCATGTTTACATGAACTCTCCTGGCTGGAGAAGGACATAGCCATTACAGTAACAAGCCTGCAGACCAGGGGCCAGCCCTATTAGACAGGCTCCACAGCAGGAGAGGGTTCAAAGAGCACCTCCAAACCTCTCAGTATGGCCACTCACCGGATTCATTATTTATTTACACATTCTGTAATTAATGTTTGGCCGATGCTAACAGCTGGCATTGTTGCTGGGGAGATGTTTCACCTTACTAATATGAATATGGCAGGCTGGGTAATGTAGTGCAACAACCTGTCATTTGTCATGGAGTTTTAGATCTCATATCTCTTAAGTCTAATCTTGCCTGCTGTTAGAAATGGCTGCTCTTCATGAAATCCAATTGCTATAGTAAAAAATAACAATGAACTTGAATTAAAAATGAAAGGAACAGTTAACCCAAAAATGAAAATTCAAGTAGCTCCAAATCTGCATAAAGTTCTTTGTTCAGCCAAACAAAAGGATAACTATTTTGAGAAATGTTTGTAACCAGGCTCCCATTGACTTGCATAGTAGGAAACAAATACTTACCCAAAACAGCCTGGTAAGAAACGTCCTTTAAAAAAACTGGTTTGGGACTACTCGAGGGTGAGTAAATGATGACAGAATTTTCCTTTTTGGGTGAACTATCCTTTTAAGTTACAAAACGAAACATGCACTGTATAAAACGTTTGCCAGAAAGAAACCATTAAGTCTAGGGAAAGCTAGCATCAAAAGAAGCATTTAAAAAATATTTTCTGTGTCAAGTAGTTGCTATGGAATTTTAACATGCCAACATTGTTGCTAGGCTGTTCTAGGTGGTTACTTCGGTAAGAAGTGGCCATTAAGTCTAGGTAAGTCTGCACCTTTCTTCGCTAGGTGAAAATTTGCAGTCAGATTACTTGGAAAGGTAATAGCACACCTCTTCTCAACAAGCAGCATGATTTGAGGTGTTATTCATGTCCGTGGAAGAAACGCCATCTTAAGAACCGTTGTCTGTCAAAAAAATGTATATATCTTTGAACTGCCTACACTCTTTACCTGAAGGGACTAAAAAGAAATCTTACCAGGAAAAAAGCAAGTGGGGAAGCTGCAAGGAAATTCAGAGAGAAGAAAGAGAATGAGCACTGAGGTTTCCTGTTAGCCATAAAATTTTGATCAGATGTTCATCTAGTTCCCCTCCCTTGAGCTGTGAATACTAAGCTCTTGTACAAGAAAACGTTAGCTTAGTACTAGCAGTTGTAAATGTAAACAAGCAAAGGGCAAGTAGCAGTACAAAGGTACACAAAGGTTCCAGTGATTTCCGTCATCTTGACTACAGAGACCGTCTCTGCATTTGATAAAGTTTAATTCTCGTCATAATACATTACCATTACTCTGTTGTTGTATTTGATAATGTTCAGTGCTTTGCTAAAATCTGTATTGTTAAAAGCGCTATATAAATAAAAGTGACTTGACTTGACTTTTATGCTGCGATCACACCAGATGCGAATGAGGCATTAAGCGCAAGTGATTTACATGTTAAGTCAATGCAAAGACGCGATTAGACATCCTGCGGCGCGATTCGTGTGAATTAAGTTGAAAAATCTGAACCTTGGTGAAAATTTGTGCCTAGTTAACCAATCAGGAGCTTGCTCTAGTAGTGAAGTGATTACTACGTAACAAGCGTAGGCAGAATTCCGAAACTGTGGAGGACAAAATCATCGTCACTGTATGATACATATTCATAGTTTCATAGAAACAGGAACAAAAAGGAAATAAATAATAGATTCCTTAAACCAAAGTTTGCCTATGAGATATAGCCAAATCTAATTTTACCTCCTGTTTAACCACTACAGAGACATCAGGTGGCAGCGGCAAGTGTCAGAATTACTAGCCACGATGACGCTGCACTCGGTGGATACATGAGCACCCAGTGCTCGTATGGAGCTTACGGCTCTGAAATCGCGAACCAAACTTTTTGTCACAAGCTGCACCTCCGTGGCTCTCTCCGGTACTCAGCAGTGGGAACCTTCACCAGAGTTCTAAGGTTCCTACCCAGACTCTTTATGCCCAAGTACCTTCAATGTTTCCTCTCACAGGTGTTGCCAGTTATCTGGCCTATATAAACGCTAACTTCAGTCGAATAGGACGCAGTTTTGATTTGCCTAGCGATCACTACCAAGAATTTTCTGTTTGTCTCTCTGGTTTACTTTGGGCTGTTTATTTGGATTATTGATACTCGCTGCCTGCCCTGACCTTTTTTGCCTGTTTCTTAACCACGATTGTCTCCTACACTACTGTCTGCCTGTATACTGAACTCTGCCTGTCAGACTTTGCCACAACAGAATCCAGCAGCGTTATTACAAGTGGTGAGTGAAGTCAACCGACAAGCCTCCATGTTGTCTAGTCACCAACAGCAGCTAGAGAAATCACGTTTACCGCCATGGGCTGAGAGAGGAACTCCAGGCAGAGCTGGCCAATCGCGACCAGGACAAGTCTCTGGGTAAATATATGGATCTGGCTATTCGCACTGACCACATCATTCGTTCATGCAAGCCCCGACACACACGCATTGACTCAACCTAGATGACAGTCTAACACAGAGGAACCCATGCAGATTGGAGCAGCTCACATCTCATCTGAGGAACACGATAGGAGGCTTCAAAACAACCTCTGCCTCTACTGCGCAGCAACTGGGCACATTCGAGCGAATTGCCCAGTTCAACCACCAAGAACCATAGCCTATCGGGTGAGTGCTGTGTCCATTTCTTCTGCCATGAGAATAGAGATCCGTCTAAGTCATGATATATATCGATGATTAATATATCGGCCAAGGCCTTCATTGATTCAGGAGCTGCTGGAAATTTTATGGATGAGAACTTTGTGATTAAACATTATATTCCTGTGATTACATGTATGCCGACAGTGACGTTGCCAGGCCTTGACGGACGGCCAATAGGATCTGCAAGAATCACTAAGAATCAGAACACAAAAACTCACCTTAAACACCAGCACCCTTCACTCTGAAAGAATCCAGTTTCACGTCATCAAGTCACCTGATCACCCTGTGATCCTGGGCCTTCCATGGCTTAAACTTCACAATCCCACCATTTCCTGCACCAAATCACTCGATGGTCACTGTACTGCCACGCTACTTGCCTCAATAAAGCCACCTGCACCATTCACAGTGTGAGACTCACCACTGAAGAAACCACCATCACAGCTATTCTACCAGCAG
>JAUCMT010000028.1:11275224-11292299 GCA_032357475.1 Enteromius thamalakanensis
AATTCTCGTCATTATACATTACCATTACTCTGTTGTTCTATTTGATAATGTTCAGTGCTTTGCTACAATCTATATTGTTAAAAGCGCTATATAAATGAAAGTGACTTGACTTGACTTGATGATATCAGATAATAACATTTGGATAGTTTGAAAGTCGTTATGGTACTGAATGACCATGTTGATACAAATCAGTGTTCACTAAATAAGAATATTAAAATGATTTCTAAATGTTACCTTGGACCACAAAAGCAGTCTTAAGTCGCTGAGGTATATTTAAAGCAATAGCCAAAAATACACAGTATGGGTCAAAATGATTGATTTTTCTTTTTTGCCAAAACTCCTTAGGATAGTAAGTAAAGATCGTGTTCCATGAAGATATTTAGTCAATTTCTAACCAAAAATATATTAAAACTTACTTTTTGTTCAGTTATATGCATTGCTAAGATCATCATTTGAACCACTTTAAATTTTTCTCAGATTCCAGATTTTCATATAGTTGTATCTCTGTCAAATATTGCCCTATCCATTCAAATCATAATCATTCAGATCATGTATAAATCTCAATTTCGGGGAAAATTAACACTTGTGACTGGTTTTGTTGCCCAGGGTCTCATATGATCATGTGATATTGAAGACTGTAATGGCTGCTGAAAACTTCGTCATCACCTGATTAAATTACTTAAAATATATTTAAATTATAATGTATTTTTGTTTAATATAATTATTTAAATTTACCATATAACATCAGAGTCAAGATACATACTTAAATCTCTCTTACGAATATCAAGTCCAAATAAATAACAGGATTTATCCATCATTATAATAACATTAATCCTACCACCCTCATTAATGATGTTGGTATGACTCACACTGGCAGAAGTGACCCCTGCTCAAAGACAAAACCTTCCAAAGCCTACTCAAAACAAATGAAGACCCCTGTACTCCCTGCTAGCCTGCTCCACAGGCAATGAGTATTGGGTCTTAAAATAACCTAGCTCCAGCTGAGGAGGGCAAGAGGAAGGAGTTTTGATCAATAACACACCTTTACACGGCCAAAAAACACAAATTAAAATCTAAGCATTTACAAACACTGCTGCACGTATGAAAGTCATTTGTTTGAAGATCTAATTTGCAGGAGCGTCTCATTATAAATCTCATTTCTGTTTCTAAAGCAGTAGCTCTCATTAACTAGATCTCTCTTCCGACCATTAGTGCTCCGATAAAAGATATTTATCTGAAAGCTACGTCTTTCTATCACTCAATCATCATAAGATTGGCAAATAGTAAATATTTCCTCATCCTTTCCATGATGTCAGGGATCTACCACAAACATCTGCCACCAACAATCCAATTAATTTATAACAAAAGCTCTTCACTTGTCTTAAAGTTAACGGGCATACAGATGGTTATAGTTCCTGCATTTTAGACACAGTATACTTGGCTGTTGCTCTGCCAATGAAAATAGGCAACACACTTACTTGTTGAACGAATGAGTCAGTAACTAACTACTTCCTGAATGAATCAGAATTATGAAACAAATCAATTAAGTGAATGATGTAGGACTTTTTTTTAACAAATCAGTTTAGTCAATCATTAAATGACTTGGTAACACTTTATAATAACTACAAACATTAGTTAAGCATTAGTAAATAGTCAGTTCACCCTTCAGTATTAATGTTGTTCTAACATTAATAGTCATTAGAAAGCAGTTTATAAATTCAGCTATAAATACCTTGTTCTTGATTTAAAAGCATATCTAAATGTACAAAGAATATCTTTCTAACAGAAAAAATAAACAAACACAACACAGAGGGATGTAGAACTATTTATTTCAAGATGCAAAAAAATATGAAACAGTACTACTGTACAAAATGAATATTTTTTATTTTTTATATATATTATTATTATTGTATTTCATTTATCAAATGTACAGTTGCACGATTAAATTTTTTACATTACATAACTTGTTTGTAAATAACATTATAATGAAAAAAATGTATAAACTGATCATTAATAAAGTATGAAAATACAATTATTAAACATTATATATATGCTCAAGGACAAGGGATTTATAGCTGCACTTGTAAACTGTCTACTAATGCATAATAATGTTGGAATAATGGTTTATAAAGGATAAAATAAGTATTTACTAATTCTTAACTAATCGTTCATAGTGTGTAGTTATTGTAAATTGTTACAAAGGGGGGTAACACTTCAAATTCTCACTATTAACAAAGCATTAATTAATTTTGAAGTTTGTGCAAAACAAAATGAAACCGGAGGACCAAAACTAACTTATGCTTAGCTATATATGCACTACTTTGTTTAATACTTAAGTATGACAAAAGTAAGAAGATAAGAAAGCAAACTAAAGAAACTTTAATGGTTGTTAGACGAGGTGGTCTCATTTTAAAATGATTAAACGGTCAAGGATTCAGGCCAGGTTTTCTAGTCCCAAAGAACAAGAGGAAGACTGGGCAAACATACACCATCAGTGCTCAAAGGTGGTGCTGTCCTCAAGAGACAAATCAGTGTCCATCTTCTTCCCATCTAAGCTGTGACAGAGCCCCGAATTGTTTTACTCCAGGAATCACATATTGAATTGACATGAGCGCGGTGCTTCGGTGAGAGAAAATCAATGTGGAAGCTTTTTTGCCAGAGTTGCTAATTGGAAATGCTGTGTGGAGGCGGCAAACACAAAGCTCCATAACATTCTGCCCCTCCTTTTCTTTTGTGTGCTTCCTCTCCACAAACACACTAATGGATGTGTGAGTGTCTCTTCTGTGTGCGAGTCGCTGCTTCATACACACACTGTAAAGCCACATCTGTAAGCACATCTCATTAGAAGAGGAAACTCATTATCAGCAGTGATGGCTTGACAGGACGGCCACGGGTCTCAAAGACAATTCCCAAAGCTCTTAAAACTGAGGAAATGAGAACATACATGCATGGCCGCTTTGCTGACAGAATTTATTTGTCGTTTTGATTTTGCGAAATGTGATTTATACATGTTTTGGATAGGTTTTGTAGATGCACCTCATTGTTAAGTCCTGTCAAACAAGCTGCCAGATCAGCAACACGTCTCTTCCTGGTGAACCAGAGCCTACCGATGTTGTTTTTGCTGCTTTTGGTCTAATTAATGAGTAAACTGACTACCTATGCCTTCATTAATCCTGTGGGATGCAAAAGGAAAGAAAACCCCATTGTGTCATTGCAAGGGTGTGTGTTTGTGTGTATTCTGTATTCAGGGAGCAATTATGACCTGCAACAATTACTCAGACTCTCCCAGTAGGCTTTATTATTTCACTTTTATCACAATCCCTTTATCAGTACTGGACAAATGCAGTCAGATAGACATAAAACTACTCATGGTTTCTGCATCTCTCTCTTTGTCCTTTGCTCAGGTCAGTTTAGTACTCACTACAGCTACAGCCACTGAACCATAAAACCACAGCAAAAGAGCAAATGCAGTTTGTATGTCACTCATGAACAGGGTTTATCATGTTGATCTCTGCGGTACCCCATTTTTTATTTGACCGTGTTTGGAGTGGGCAGAGATTGTAATCATGTGATCAAAAACCCTTTCTGACTCTTTAGAGCTCCTCCATCTTCATCGCTTCACCCAGGTGATGACAAAGACACAAAAAGGACACAAAAGCCCTAAAGCTATAAAAAAAAATCCCTCAGAAGAGTCCCGAGCCACTGAGCTCTTGAAGCAATGGATCCGCTTTCACGGCTTAAAGGGAGTCTGTTCATTATAAAGGCTGATTCTCAGAGAAAGCATTAGCGTTACATGCTTACTTGGGGCTGTCTTCTTACCAGTTATTCGTTTCATCCCTTAGAAATTCATTACGTCTCATCAAGAAAACAAATCATGCTGAGCTTAGGCTTTGATTCTTATCTGTACTCTTTTCTACCTACAAGAGATGCTGTGTGAAAGGCAACAGAATTAACAGACTGCTCATGAATTCTCCTTAATCTTGTAAAAAAAAAAAAAAAACTGTAGTAGAAGGCTCATGCGAGTTTATTTTGGGACACAAATTTGTAAAATACTCTTAAAGGTTGTTACACTTAACTTTTTACTTTTTGCTCTGTGAATACTTCTAAATGGTTATCATAACTGGATTCCCATAAATTTGTAAAATGCCATTTAAATGCTGAAGGCAAGTTGCTTAACTAGTTCGTAAAACCAACTCTCAAGAACAGTGACTGAAAACGAAGAACTTTCTAAAAGCACTTTCTCATACTTTTAGCCAGTTTGACCTGAGGGTGTTCTCATGACATTAGAGCAAAAGCTGTAATTACATAGCATCTCTTTCATAGTGCATATGCACAATAGAGCAAAACATTTTATTCTAGGAAACTCAGCCACAGAACTCCCAGAAGGAAACAGTAATGGTATCAGGTGGTAGCATATACGGTATTAGCTTCAAAGAAACTCATGGCCAGTTTCCAAAAAAACATGGTTATTAAAAGTGGCTTTCAGTAATAGCTACTTACTTTGACACAAGGCAGAAGGCTTCTGCGCATACGGCCGGGCACGGCACCAACTTGATGACGACATGCTGAGCTGCAGCTTGGAAATGAGCTTGAGATACTTTTTCCAGCACTGAGGACAGGGTGTTTACATCTGCGTTCTTCGCGCCTGGTTCTCCACCCGCTAGGTCCAGTATGTTTCCCCCATGAACCACCAACACCAGCACATGCGTTTGACATTTGTTCTGGTGAACAAGGGACATGGAAAGGTCACGGCACAATCTCATATAAAAAGAAAGCAGTGGCACACTGAATTTTCAAAAAGATCATCTTACCTCAGCTTCCTCTAGACCATCAATGCTAGTCTGAGGGACACATTTGGGCCTCCTTACACGGTACAGACTCTCTGACCCCATTAACGTAAGAGCATGAGATAGATAGATGGAGATATATATATATATATAAAAGAGAGAGAGAGAAGGTGATTATAGCCACTTTGCACAGATGCACAGCAAACAGAACCACAAATGATTATTGATCCTACAAAGCCCACTTATCCCCCTTTCATTAATGATTTTACCATCCATTTATTTTCTTCATAAGATGAAAAAAATTTAGCTTTTTCATAGAAACCACATACTGGTAGCGTCATATTTCAAAATACATCAATAGGAAGCATACAGAGCATGGGATTTTTTATCAAACAACCCCCTTCATTTTTTTTTTTTTTTTTTTTTTAATTTGAACTAGCTGGATCCAGCGGGTCTACCTACTCGGTTAAGGGACCACGCTAATCCTCTGTTGTTTATCGTTACAATCTTAGTATGCGTCTTGTCTGAGACAACACGTAAGGCCGGTTCTCTCAGACAACACACAACCCCCTTCATTTTGATGTCGGCTGGTGTCATACAAAAATAACAAAACCAAGTAACAAATTACATACGAGAGGAAGTGAACAGAACCAACAAAAAGCCTTTTTGAATCTCCAAATAAGACCGCTGGCCTCCAGCCAAAGTCATTACACCTCACCTTCACCATTCCATGCTCTATTTTTTTCTATTTGTAGTTTCCCGCTCTGTTGTGCCATCTCATTCTCACACTCTCATGATCTAGCGCTCTTGTTCTGGCTGGCCTCAAGTCATGTCAGCATGGAGCTTGTGTCCATGCCTTCTTAATGCTTATTTTCAAAGCTGGAAACTCACAGATAAAATAAAACCGTATTGTAACACGACACATCAACTACAACCCTTCTATCTGACAACGGCAAACTTATAAATAGTAATAGTATTCTTTTTCATCACTAATTTAACATATGATCAAATTCCAGGTGTTTTTTTTCAATGAATCCACTCTGCAACAGTTATTAAAGTCCAATCCCATCATTCTGTACTGACAAAACCTCATTCCAAAACAGAGCATGTTAAGAGTTTGCTCAAACAAACACCGCACTGATTCATAATCCATCCTTTTCACAGACAAGACACATATTTGAACCACCGGGATGATGTCATGACAACCCCAAGCTACTATGACATCAAACAGACTGAGCCGATGATAGACCAGACTGCTTCTCTTAATGGCATATTCATTCACTTCTAAATCACTAGGTCTCCAAGGAGCAATTGTATTCATTGAAAAGCTGTACTGCAAAAAACTCCCAATAGTATGAGTCTGTGCTCAATCTCATCCCAGCTGCAGGCTTTCATTCATAGCCACACCATGAGGGAAACTGAGCTGTGCTCTCTCCTGTGCTTAACACTGTATACACACTGCCATCAGCCGCAGCATTATCAGACGGGCTCACTGCCACTTTCTTACTACTGCTTCTCCAGATGCCTGTAAGACACAAACCAATTCAGACAGACAGATAGACAGAAAGATAACAACAGACATATAGAAAGACAGACGAAAGGATAGAACAAAAGAGAGACAGATAAACAAACAGGATAGACAATCACAATGACAAATGGGCGGACAAATAGAATAATAGAAGGAACAACAGAACCATAGATGGATAAACAGATGGACTGTCAGAAAGACGGATAGATGGAGAACTTTGTGTGTTAATGAAATTTCTCATTAAGACACAAGCTTAATGTCGGAGTGCCAGATCAGGGAATGCTGGGAACCGCCAGTTTAGCTTCAATTGGGCTCATAAGGTAAGAAAGCGATGGCAAAGAGATGGAGAAAAAGGATAACAAGCAATAACGACAGGAAATGACAAGGTGGGTGCCGAGAAAAATGATCGCCAAGGCTATTGATACCACTCCTCAGGTCCAGAATGTCGCTTCTCTATAAATGCAATGGGGACGGTTTGTTCTTATTCACTCTGCTCTAGAGTTGCCTGTCTCTCTTGCTTTAGCTCATGTCCTCTATTTCCCACAGCAGCCCAGTCATCCAGCACTACCCCTGCAGATTTATAGCATCCTGTAGAGAAATACAGATTCAAGGGACAGGAAGAAAGACAGAGCAATTAGAGAGAGAGAGAACCACGGAGGGCATGTGAAGAATGTGACAGAGAAAGGAAGGAGATGGACAGAGAGATTTGACCACTTTAAGCAATATACTGCACCTAACATCTAACAAACAACTCTCTTTCTTTAAAGGAGCAAAAGAAAAGCAACCAACAAGTAGTCCTCCTTCAGCTTTAAAGAGACTTTTCTTGAAGGGCACTAAAGCACCAACAATTTGACAAAAACTAAAACCAGATTTCAGCTGAAAAGATAATAAACCCTAAAGGGTCAGAAATCTAATGTATTCACTGAGCCTTTCTTCCTTCTGTGTCCACAATCACATAGTTTAACGAATCGTGGATTTCTACCAGGCAAACCTGAGCCAGAATAACTCCTCCCTCCTGCCTCCAAAAACAAGCCGAGTCAGAAAAACACAATCTCCATCAGGTATTTAGACTCAAAATGAATTAAAAACCTTCATAATGAACCAGTATGTGCTGATTTGTAAGCTGTGCATTTTACTGATTTGTGATAACATCAAATATTTCTCTGCAATAAATGATATTTACAAAAATCCATATGGAAATATTAGTATTGGGAGAATGTGCTATTTTGTGTTCTCCAACTAAAACATTTACAATACTAAAATCTGCAAAATTGGAACTTTTCAAACAAATGACCCTTAAGGAGAAAAAGCCAAAAGCTTGTTTGCTAATCTAATGAATGCTAAGGTAGGGTTTGTTGATGCATGGTAGTGAAGCATCAAGACAAGGGAGAAATAAAGAGAAAGAGATCAGGGAAAGACAGAGAACGACAAAGCAACAAGAGAACAGAGCGACAGGCAGAGAGAAAAGAGTGGAAGAGATTGAGATCGAAAGAGATAGAGAGAGAGGCTGTTCAGAATGCAGATATGCATTTAAAGTGGAAATAAACATGAACCTGTTGCCAAAAATACACCTGGGTTGACAACGGCCGCAGGCTGCGATTGGATGAACTCATGAAGAAACTGAAGAGAAGTGAAGAGAATAAATCAACTGAAGAGAGCTAGAAATTATGTAGATGAAATGTTGCTTGGATCATAGAGAACCAACAATGTAATTGGTAAATGTAATTGGTTGAACAATAGGTTAAGCAAGCAGCAACAGTCTCAGAAAAAGCTAAACTTTAGCAGACGATATGTAAACAAAAGCCAGTTCAGTGCCAAAATTATATATAATGCTGTTTTTTCTTTTTGCTGATTTGACAGATTTGAGCTATTTGCTTTTTTATGGTGTCTGGTTAACAAAAGTATATTAAATTCACACCATGCCTACACAGGTTGTTCTCAACCGGGGGCTGGGGCCCACTAGGGGGCCTCAGCAAACTTTCAAAATGGGCAACAACATGACTTAGAAGTATTTTTAAAAAAGTATTTAAATATTTTAAATGATTTACATGTATCTTTAACCTAAATGCTTAAATGATGAAGAAAAACTCATTCAAGACGTGAAAGAAGTTCATATTTTTCTGCCTCAATAACTATCATTTTTACAGAGAAAAAAAAAACACCAGTTCAAAATCTTGGCACATCTGGAATCACAATTAATTAAACTGAATGTAACATACTCCTCTTTTCTATTAAACCTGGAACAAGCACGAAAACTAGAAGCCTTTTCATAATTATAGCAGATATATAGAAATACTGAAAATATGATCAGGTTTATATATATATATAAACATAAAAAAACAATCAGAAATGTACTAAGCTGTTTTTGAAATACATCGCTTCAACTGTGATTGACATTTTGTGAAACAGTTACAGGCTGTCACTTGCAATGCACTACTGTGGGACACATCACAATGAGTTTGGTGTCACAGCCACATGGGAAAAGTGTGCGATTTTAGGAAGAGCAGAGCAGACATTTTTGGCCATCTGCTTGCCAGGGAACACACCTGGCTGTACCAAATCCCAGGTGCAGAAAGTTAAAAATAACAGATTACAGCTTCTCGTCAAATTTGCCATGGACAGCAATATGTTCAGTGGAAATACATTCTACAGTCTGACCAAGCACTCACCCACTTAAATAACAGAATATGAAGGCAAAATTCAAACTCCCTCTCACACACAATTCCACCCAAATCTGAGTCCGTGTATGAGTGGGATGACTGGCCAGAAGCATCTGTGCCCTCTGCTGTGTGTACGTTGGCATGCTGTGTGTGGACAAATCTGGGCACCCTCACTGCACAAACGATGAGTCCAGGTCTAACACCTGTGCACACCCATCCCTGCTTTTCTGCCTTTACATGCTCACACTACAGAAACACATCAACCTGTGAGGACACATCACAACAGGTGTATAGTTTTAACACTGAATAAGCACTGAACAACATTCATCTCCCATTGTAGGACAGAAGTGTGTCAGCCACTAGAGATTCTGATGTAATATATGTATTGAGGTACACACTTATAGTGTGATTTAAAAACCTGTCAAAATTTTAGTCTATATATATATACATTAATACATTATTTTACATTGAATTTCTTGTCTTATTTAACTGCTATTTTACTGCTGTTTGATAACCTATTTTTCAGGGGTAAATATTTAAAATAAAAAAATTTAAAAAACAGAATCGTAAGAAAATCGTGATTCTCATTTTATCCAGAATCGTGCAGCTCTAAGTGAAAGCATAAAAATAATTGGATGATAAATACATTTGCACTTTAATATCCACCTAGTTTTATGCCATACTGAACACGTTTGTGCTGAAACGAATTACGTCAAAAACAACAATTACACTGATCACCAAATCATTAATACTCCTAGACTGATTCCCTGAATCTATCCTGAACAGATGGTTAATTGTAAACACAAGTTAATGGAAAAGTACTATCAATAGTAGTAGCATTGTCATCACTTGTGCAAGAAGTTTAAATGCATCATGGAAACCCACACTGCTCTGCTCAAACTTGATATGCAATCATTATGATCCATAAACAAACATTTCACATTTGGGGGGGAAAAAAGAAAAAAGTAAAGGAAGCCCAAGAGGGTGGAAAACCCTTCACTCGCTGAAGGGCAAGTAAATAAACTAAAACAACGATGATACAGAGTCAGCCAGGCATGACACACAAACCCTTGGGCGAAGTGGAGAATGCACAGTAGTGGCAGCTCTGTAGACTTCTCACAGCGCTTGATTAATTTCAAAGACAACTCTGAAGAGTTGACTCACACTCTAAGTAAACTTCCATTCAGGAAAGAGACATCCTATAAGCTGCTTAGTGACTCACAAATGCATATATGTGCTGTTTTTTTCCTTTTGTCGCATCAAGAACAAGTGTAGACATGCTAACCCTTTCTGCCTCCATTCACAAATATGTCCATTTATCAGCCTGAAGAGGCCCAGTCATCAGTGGGAGGGAATCTAAACCCCCTTAGCTCTCTCCTAAGATTTCAGAATGGGATTTTCCACCAAAGACTCAAACTACACACATAAATGGGGGCTTATTTTATAAATAATAACATGATATGCATATTACCTATTAAATGTTCTAGACAGGCATGATAACACAAAGACTCTAAGAAATTTATAGCTTGCACATGCCAGTATTCAAGTGTACAGCATACTCAGATGCTCTTTTGATAACCATTCTTAAACAAACACTTGGCCTTACCTTCTCTGCTTGTGAGATTCCCTCTGGTCTCATCTGATTTCTGGAAGTTTATACTGGCGTAGGCACTGAGCTCTTCTATACCTTCCACAGCTCCCAGCTCCACTGGCCGAGATTGGAACGCATTCCAGTCTGGAACATGCTGCTCTCCATTCTGCACCAGATCCAGATCGATGTAATTCAGGCCGTTCTGGTCATGGTTTGTTAATGTAGGAATTGGGCCTGAATTGTTTTCCCTTCGTCCGTTGGTTACTGTAGATGCAGGTGGAGCTGCAGGCGTAGCAGAGGCCTCGCCGGGTCTTAACCACACATTCTCGAAAGAGGCGGAGCTGTGGCGCTTCACTTCACCTGACTGACAGGTGGCCGAAGTGTCGACTGACCCTCTGGTCGTTGTGGAAGCAAAGGTTTCTGAACTGTGTCGTCGTCGACCCTGCGGGTCAGCCCGGATTACTTTAGCCCCTTGGTTCCGTCCAGAAATGGAGTTTACCCGTGTGAATGCACTAAGGCCTGACAAAGGGCCAATCAGAGCAGGTCTTCCGGGAGCACCGCTTAATGGTGTCACATCATGATTGGGTGATACAGAACAAGGAGGGGCATCATCTGCATCCGGCAAGGCCTCGGTCATCAGCATCATTTGAGTGTCAGGAAAGCTAGTGCAGGAGGCTAACTGCATGCTGATGTAGTCACGGTCGCATATGCTCTCGCAGGGTAGTGGAGGGGAGGATACGGAGTTTGATGGAGTGATTATGGCATAGTCTGAACAGGAAGTGGAAATTTTCATTTCTGGGCACAAACGACCAGGCTGTGAGCCTAGTTGCATGTTCATGTACTCAGATGATGAAAGGTCCGATGGGGCCTCAGCATCACTTCCGGAAAACACAGGCGGGAACAGCGACGCCAAGCTCACCGAAAACGCCTTGTCACTGAATTCAATGTTGACATACTCGCCAGGGCTTTTGGGCTCTGTGGGGAAGGGACTCTCACGTGTTCGTGGAAGAGTACTTGCTTTGCTAGCATCTAGTGACAGCCTCGTTGGACGTGTCAGCCTCCCGTTGCCCTCTGACCTTTTAGGTTTGACAGCAGACTGCTGCGAGTTGCTTTGACCACCCAAGCTGTCGCTGCTCGTTGAAGATGAGGATGAGTCCGTGTATGCCAATCGACTCGAGCCCAGTGATATCCGAAGAGGGCTCTGGTCCTGCTTCCTGTTGGCGTGTTTGAAAGAGCGGGGCAAAGAGAAGTATGCATACATCGGCCTGGGAGGATCTTCAACAGGGTTGAAAAAGCAGTCCGGAGGCGTGCTGGTCGTTGAACAACTAGCTGGGGACATGTTTATGTAGTCTCCACAAGATGACACTTTACCTTCCATGCTCTCTATGGAGAGCTTAGGGTTGACGCCGTTAGTCCAGATCTTGCCATAGTTTGTTGTGCCATCTGGAGAGCAGCTGCCATTTGGTGACATCATCATGTAACCATTGGAGTCAACATGCGAGTGTTGCCGGGGGTTGATAATTTGCTGTGGTGCAGATACACTTTTTGGACTCATGGGCATGTAGTCACCGCTTTTCGCAGTTGGGGTCGCAGGCGCAACTCCTGGCAGCATAGGCATGTAGCCGTCATCTTTGTGATCTGGTCTACTGTGGTCTTTCGCTTGTGAAGTGTCTATACCTTCCTCTGGGTATGAATGCGTTGGCATGAAGGAATGCCTGTATGTTGACGATGATGACGATGCAGAGCGGCTTCTTGGGTATGTGGGCATCATTACAGTGTATTCCGCCAGCGAAGTTGCGGACGATTGCGAGGGAGTTTTTTGATGGCACGGAGTTGGCGGCGAAGCACCAGAAGAATGCGTTCGCTTCCGGAAACATTTCTCCAGCTCTGGCTCTTCCAGCCTTGATGGTGTTCCCCTAGATTGGCTTCGCGATTGGCCCCCGGCACCAGGAAGTGAACCGGGCTTGGCCATGCAGATGTAGCTGTTTATCTCCTCTTCCCTGGCCGGTGGCGTGTGGCCAAGCGAGTCTGGAGTCACGCTACGGAACGAGCTCCGAAAGTCGCAGGGGCTGGATCCGTATTCATCCGAAGAGATGAATCCGCCATCACTGGGCGATCCAGATATGGAGGCGCTAGAGCGGCGTGGAAAGAGGCAGTCTGATGTGGATCCGTGGCCACTGGTGCTGCTGGAGGATAGGCTTACGGGGCTGATGGCAGAGGGGGAGCACCGTGAGGTGGGCGTGGGGATTGATCTGCTGTGATTGAGTGGCGGGTGAAGTCTGGATCCACCCCTGTGTCGCTGCGATTGCGGTCGGGCTGTGCTCGGACTGCCATCCACAGACGCCGGCCTGGACATAGTGCCCTCCCCATCACTGGATGCTCTCACTCTAAACGAATGGCTGTGTTTGCCAGGTCTAACAGGAGAAATAGCCGTCACACTCTCTGCACGAGAGTGCCTGCCTAAGCCAACCTGACTGGGGGGAGGATTGTTGTGATGATGCCTCCTGACAGGCACTGAGATGGGGTTTGAGCAGTTAGAAGATGACTGACTTTTGCTGCGGGGTCTAAACTCTTCACTCATGGCTTTCATGGCTTCTAATATAGTTTCATGCATGTTCTGAGCCACGACTGAGTCATCCACTTGCATCCAAAACTCCCCAGGCCCGGTCACAGCAGACCTCCCAACTTCAATGAAAAAGAAATTTTCAGAGTGGCCACATCTCCTAATGTTCATTAACTGCAGGACCACAGCGGCTGCATCAGAATTAAGTTTCACAAAACTGATAGTCTTATTGGTGAGGCATAATCTGTAAACACCAATTAAGTTTTTTGTGTGACCCAGACCCTTTGGTTTCAAAATTACCTGCCAAACCTCTTTGAAGGCAGGTCCCGGCGTGGCTTCGCCGTAATTATCCTCTCCAACTCCACGGCCCGCAGCAGTTTCGTGGACCTTACCCCTGTTATGAAGATCAACCAGGGCTTGGTACCATGACTCCTGCTCTAGCTCGCTGTCAGCAGCGATGGCGAAGTACTCATCCTTGGTATAAAGCGCGACGAGATGTTTGTTTTTAGAATCTGCTCTTTTGTTGATATTAAAGCAGCTCTCCAGCGGAATGGACCTTTTCGGTGCTCCAGACTTGTGTCTCCACTTCTTCTCGTTTTCATAGTACTCCAGTCGGGATGGTCCGGAGGTGCTCGCCACCCTCAGTACAAAAAACCTTTTGTGCATGCTTTTGGGTTTCCTCAAATAACCCACCTTCTTCACGTCCGAAAAACATCCTTGCTCCGTGGTGGGGCTTGCCATGGTATAAAAAAAATAATTTATAGAGAAACCGCAGGATCGAAAGTCAAAGCCTTATGCATGTACTATTCGCCAAATGTGAGCACTGAGACAAAAACGGTTCCATTGAGTAAAAATAGAAAAATAGCACTTAAACAGCTCACTTTTGTGCGCTCCGTCAAGAGCTTCAGTTATAACAGTTCATCGGCACCGTAGTACACTTTGATTTTTTTTTCAGCAGCATTACATTGTTACAACTAAGTTTAAATAATCCATCGGACATCCTCAAAAATATTTCAAGTACCGGAAAGCACCAAGTTTATGATGTAAAAAACACAAAACAGCAAAAATTACAAAATAGTGTCCTTTTCAGTCGGGAGATCCGAATGCATTAGCAAAACAAGCGCAGTCAGCAGCGCACGACCCCATTTACCCCGGAGATTAACGCGCTGTCTGCAAAAATCCCAAAAGTGCAATTACACAAAGCACCGACGCAAAGTATGCATCTGCCCGTTATTTACAACGGAAACGTACCAAGTCCGTTTGAACCGCTGCACAAGTTCCTCCAAAACTCGCTGAGTTTTCTTTTTTTGCGACGCCGTTACAGACCAAAACAAGGCACCGCTCGTGTGTTTGTATGGAGGAGTTGAGACTGGGGGGGTTGCAGCCTAGCTTGTTACGATACAACTACGAACCCCGCCCCTTTTGGAACCGTCTTCGTTTGATTGGAGAGATCGAATGTCAATCATCAAAGGGATTGTGAGGGACGTGGGATTCAAACATAGTGGTTGGGTTTTTGATTCTTCTTAGTGATTCGAATCTTTTGAATTACTTCACTAAAAAGATTCATTTTCACTGACTGTGACGTCGCGAAGCCAGTCAGAGAGGGATTCGTTTATTTAAAAGATTCACTCAAATGATTCATCCGTGAGTTATACCACTATAAAGTTTTATTTAGAGGCGGTGATGAAAAGACGCTATGTAACTATGCGCTGCCGTTATTTATAAACACACAATTGTAAAATAGAAAGTCGGTCATACCTTACAGTGTTCATGTTACTGTCTATTTACATAGATATATATAGTGACTAATGAACGATATGTACTGAAGGTGGAGTTACTTTGCGGAGGTACTTTGAAGTTGTTATTATTACTATGAGGATAAATTATAGTCACACATAAGGTGTGTAACACATACTTTATTTCCAGCAGGCAGGGAACTGAACTGGAAAACAAGAGAGTGTAACATTAACATTAGTAATCATTTGAATAGAATTCTACACTGTAAAATGGGGTAACATGCAATTGTAATTGAATAATTACAAATAATATAAATATGTTCATAGGAGATTCACATAAAGGCACGTCCTGATTTTGTCAAGTTCAATGTGTCCCTAGGTCAGCATATTTTGTTTGACCCTGGAACAAGATTTTAATGCAAAAATATAGTCTTGAGCATATCTCTACACCTAACCCATGAGTAATGTCTAAATCAGATGTAATGATAGATGACTGACACTGATGTACAAGCACCAAACACTGATTGTAAGCCTAAACTTTACAAAACTGTAAACTCTTTCTTCTGGTTAATCACAATGTTGTCCCAGGGACATGTTGCACATGGTAAAATCAGTTTAGCACACATATAGGTTAAATAGGCATTTCCTAAACAGTAGAATTTACCTTTATATTGAGAACCTTTAAGATTGCTTTCAAAATGTAACAATAGAACTGTACATATTCCTTATGATTTATTCCCTATGATATCTCTGGCAATAATTTTACATCTATGAAAATGGATTTAGTAAAAAAGGTAGGGGTTAAAGATGAGCATTTGTTATTAGTTCATAAATATGCAAATGCACAAGTCTGTCTGATATACCTATCTCTCTATTCATTAAGTAATACTGCCATCTGCAGGCAAAATACGTTTCATCGCATGAAAAAAGCTAACCATACGCTTTTTATTGATTATTTGATTATGTACTTTACTTTCTGGTACAAAAAAAAATGCTGCATTCATTAGCCTACTGCTTGATTTCAGCTGTAATAATCATTACTGAAATGTAATAGTCAATTTCTGTGAATACGCTACAGCTACGGTTGTGTTTATTGATTTATATCAATAGCTAAAACATTATCGTTATTATTTCCCTTGCCATACATAGAAAAATTAATTACAATTGACGCAACGAGGGCTTCTGGTCGCGTGATGTCATCGCTCCTGAAGCTCGCTTGTCTTTTCTTGAAGTAAAGTGGCCTTTGTTACTGGTTTATTACCTATGTTTATTACACGGAGACGGTGACGTTCGTATATAAAATTAATTTTATTTACTTCTTAAAATTACTAATTTTACTAATTTCTAATTTTAAAAAGTAATTTTAAGAAGTAAATAAAATTAATTTTATATTTAATAATAGTTTATTAATCATTTCTAATAGGTTTCACAACAAAACACGGGATTTGACTTTTTTATGCGTTCGACACGAACGTTACCGTCTCCGTGTAATAAACCAGTAACAAAGGCCAATTTACTTCTAGAAAAGACAAGCGAGCGTCAGGAGCGATGACATCACGCGACCAGAAGCCCTCGTTGCGTCACTTCCGTGTTTATCATCTGATGAAACATGGTTGAAATGAAAGTAAATTCTGACGTGTTCTACTGTTAGATTAGCTAATATTAGGACTCGGAATCGCTGCTTTTACTCACAACACACCAAAACCAAGCGTACACAGAAGCTGTCGTTCAGATATTATGGTAAGTGATATAATCCTATATCCTGTTTTTGTAGTATTTACTAGGAACTTACATTTACACTTCAGAGTAATAATATAGCTTTTATGAAATATAGTGTGAGTGCAATATATTACATAGTGTTCTCTTAAGCTTTCAAGTATTATGAACACACTATTATACTTAAACACTTGCTCTGTTTTTTTGGGGATGCGGTTTAGATGCTAATACTCTGCTGTATGTGTTTCAGATGCGTAATAGACAAAGAGGATTCAATCTCGGCCTGCTCTTGCTGGCCTCTCAGGTTTTCCAGCTGGGAATCGACAACATCCCACCTGTCACTCTTGCAACGCTAGGCCTGAATGTCTATTTGTTCCTGTTTCCTTTTAAACCTCTCCTAAAGGTACGTTACCTTAAGGTCACCGTGATTTCACCAAGTAGAATGTGATCCTGGATCAACATCTTTTGTTGATCCTGGATCAACATTACTTTCC
>JAUCMT010000028.1:11314823-11325413 GCA_032357475.1 Enteromius thamalakanensis
AAAAACACACCCCCCCCCCACCAAAAAAAAAACAAAACAATTTTTTTACTTTTTAAAAATTTTTATTTCTTTTAAATAAAAATTTTTAAAAAGTAAAAAAATTGTGTTGTTTTTTATATAGAAAATAATCTATTTTAATTGATTAATAACGGAGGTCACATTTATTAATATTGAATTTATAAAAAAATATATATTTATAAATTACATTTTTAAGAAAATAAACAGTCAATTATGTCAGAGTTGGATTTATGACAGTAATATTGCATGAAACTGATGTTATTATTTTCTGTTGTCCAGTTTAAAAAAAACCCAAAACAAATCAAACCTTAGGTCGACCTCTACTTTTTTAGGAGAAAAACAGCAAACAGTTCTCAATCAGTTATTTCATTAAATTGCTCCAAACACTCTTATCCCTGTATCACCAAAGCGTGTACACTTGCAGCATATGTGCCGTGCGGCTTGTAAACACCTCCGTTTGGCAGCTCAAAGCAGCGCCGCACACGCTGTGAAACAGCACATATGCCACAGTCGCACAAAAAAAATGCTGGTGTGATAAATAACTTAGCATTACAACGCAGAACTGTGATACTCAAAACCTAAAAGTCCACAAATGCAAAAGCGGATAATGCCAGACAATGCAAATAATAACAACGGTTGTACTTCTAGACAGCGCAGGCTGAAGCCATACTTGGTAAACGCCAAAGGATACTGTCCAACATTAACGTTCTCAGAACTCTTTATGTGACTGACGATCATTAAGCGTGATCTTAGCTTTAGAAAAGGGTCAAGATTTTCAGACTAAGTGGAGTAGAAAGGGTGCAGCTGCCTATACTGCAACAGACGGCATTGCAAAGGTAAGTGTGAAATCATTGCAGCTGGGGAGAATACAGTGGGCAAACCTCATGCAGGGCCACAACATCAAGAGGGAATTGAGAGTAAACAGCAGGGAACAGAACCACTTGACTGGGTTACTCAAGAGCCGCCTCCTCCTTCTGTCAAAGCGCAACTGAGGACTGAAGGAGAAGATGCTACAGATGCATGAGCACAGAGAGCTCGCTCGGATGGATGTTAATTGTCCCTTTATATAACCAAGGAAATGCAAACACAATATCAAGACTTTCTGTTAACAAGACCGCACTGTCGCATCGCTTCCGAGTTATGATCAGCTTTTAGCATCTCATCTCTACTGAGCTGAAGCTGTTCAACCAAGCACATCAACACAATGCTCTGAAAGATAGTGTTTGTATGGCATTGCATCATGTATAAAGGTTTCATCTGAAAAGACACGACTAAACATCCAATTAGGAAGTACAGTCATTATGATCATCTTATTCTTTTATAAAGATGTTTTATGATACATATATATAAACTAGATTCTTTAATATTTCTTGCTTAATATTTCTACAACATGCCTTTTTATGCCCCTTAAGATACACTATCTAGCCTTTTAAAACTATATAACCTATTATTATCATTATATCTATCCATTAAATCAGTCTATTCTCAAAAACAGATGCCAGCGAAAGCAACACTGTTCGAGAATTAATGAAATGATGAAGAGATTTCTTTAAAGCAGATGTTTTTTTAAAGAGCCATCTGTCTATAACAACAAAACTTATCTAGTTAAAATGTTAATATGTTGTAGATAAACGTTTCACATGATCTAGTTAAAATATCCATCTAGTCCTTTGTTAAGGGAGCCAATAGTCGCCGCTCTCACAGAATCATTGTGTCAAAACAACAATAAAAAAACACAAAAAATCAAGACCTGAACTGGCTGTAAACACACACAAAAGGCAGGCTGCAGTACTACAGACGGTCATGAAGGGCTGTCATTCTCTTTCTCTCACAGGACCACAGGGTAGCAGTGAGTCTGTCACTGCCTCTCGTGCAAGGCTATTTTTAGCACCGTGCTCTACCCAAATCATTGTGCAAGTTCGCTAGAGCACAACCGTTACGGAGGGAACCTGAAATCTGCCCTGAATTGTTCTGTTTGTATTATGGTGTCAGGTAGCTTTTAAGTGTTTTATGCACTGCTAAGCAGCATGAGGAAATGAGACATTTAGATTTCCCCATTTCAGAAGAAAAAAAAGACCAGATTGTCCAACAAAAAAGGGAGGTTTAAAGTTTCTACCTGTTGATACTCACATTCCTGACTGACCCACCCAAAACGAGCCTGCCATCACTTGTCCCGGTTTCACAACTTCCAATAAAGTAAAACATGCGAACTAACCCGTAACCACTAAACCAATTTTAATAACTGCGCTACAAATCGTCATGATACTGTTCTTCATCAGTGACCTTATCATTCACACATAGGCTGTCAAATATTCATCCCTCAATATCAATCTTACAATTCCAATTAACGCATGATATAAATAATTCCTCAAATCATAGAGACCCATGAGGAGAGGTGTGCTTTTACTTTTCAAACCAGTAAGACCAATGATTTTTGTTAAGCTGTCAATAAAAAAAAATTAATAAAAAGAATAAAGCATGGTGCTGTGAGACCTTCGTCTGTCCCTTGCAGATTGTATTTTGCACACACTTCAGCTGGTCTGACTGTTTGAGAGCCACTGATCTAGAAGATGCTTGATCTATTATGCTTGGCTTAGTTACATAAATTCATGAGTTCATCACGTAGAAACGTCCTTGATGCTTTTAACAGGAATAACAGTCATATCTCACTCTGCTGCGTGGGTGCAGCAAATGCTGAATTATTGGTTTGAGGATAAAAATAGAATTTCATTTTCTCAGTGACAAAAAAACCAAGCAAGAAACAAAATAAACGTGAAACATGAAGTAAATGCAATGCTGTTTGCTGAGAGCTAATACTAGATCATCCCGGTCTCTTGGTCTGACAGCCACAGATCCGGAGTGTGCTATTGACTGAAATGCCATTACACAGATATAGAGTCACAACACCTTCCATCAAAACCACATTAAAAAAACAGACAAAAAATTTTCTCATTTGAATGTACTTTACAAGGACACCGCAGGAAACGCCTTGACTGAAATGCACGTTAATTGGTTTGGCAAAAACAAGCCAAGTCTTTCCAATTCAATTTTGCTACTGTGAACAACAATCAGTATTCCCTGTTTTATTCTCAACCAAAGTTTTGGAGAATTGACACAGAATGCTACTTGCTTATCTGTCACTAAAAGGTCACTTCCTGAATGGATGAGATTAAGTATATCACTTGGAGCACTATGACCTCTATGCGTACATCTTAAACAGTACGTTACTAGAGCTATGTAATGCGAAGAAACACCGACCAGATATACCAGGTGTATTCCAAACCAATTCAACAGAGACCTTCACCAGCCTAAGCATACCAATATATAAATTCCTATTCACATTACTGAGAAGGTCAATCTCAGACCTGTTTTTCCAGAGCGCCTTCTTTTTTTTAAAAGAAAGGCAATGCAGTTGAATTGAGCACACAATGAAATACATTTTGTGCAAAAGGAAAACGCAGCCTTTTTAAAGCTTTGAGGTCATGCAGTGCCGGACTTACAGACAAACACAACATGATGGTCTGACTCACTGAAACTGTTCTGAATTCTGGTTGGTGTTGAGCGAAGCACTCTGGGGCTCTTCTGCTGAGGAAATACAGACTGTGAAAAAAAATTAACTATGGCTCCTGTGTCTGGGACTCGTATTCAGTGAGTGGTCTATATCCGAATATACAGAGAATGAGCACAACTGCAAAATATATAGTGGCAATATACAATTACTGTTGGAAATAGGTCCAACCTCCAAATTTTCTTCTCAACCGGGAAGATTTGAACAATCCCAAGTGGCAAGATAAAGTATAGCTTATTCCGAGTCAATATTTTGGATAGGAAATGAACAAACAGCAATGTGCCTTTTAGGAAAATATTATGCAAATAATAATTAGGTGCACACACAAAATATATCTTTATATATCTTTCATTTCAGTGTTAACGATGAGTCTGTCGAGCTGTTACATATACAAGTTAACCTGATCGATCGGAGAAACTTAATAAAAGGCATCTACTTCATTGACTGCTTTTTAAAATATGATTTTTTTTGTATATACATTAAAAATTTGATTTTGATGGTAAGTAATTTGCACGAATAGTGACCTCCGGTCTATATATGAACGGATTGATGTAAGTTTGGATAATAACAAATGTTAAGACCTACATAGAAAAACTTCAAATAATCTGGGACCAAACAGGTGTCCGTGAAGAATCCTTGCTATTTAACATATAAATGAAGCCAACCTACTCTGTGTTTGCTGATGGGCTGCCAGTTCTGATCTGATGTAGCCTATCTACACACATTCTGCTTGTTCAATACAGTGAGCTGTTTTATGTAATGCCGATATGATGTACTCAATTATCCCACTATGCCATCCTCAATAACACTGATTCACTGACTAGGCACCTCATGAACATTGTGGTAAATTAAGTAACCAAACCAAAGGAGTCTGTAGGATTACACATTTCCACCTACAAAATCAAATGGTGACTTCCTACAACTTGGCTGATTTGGAAACATGCCCGAGGAGAAATCAGATGCCTATGGCGGCTTATTAACAGCCTGTAGTCTTTGCTGCTGTCCAATGCATGGAAACTGTTATACTTGCATGAAATACAACATGGAAGACATGCTGTCATGCTATAATAACCCAAAGAGCTTCATAGAGCTTCACATTTAAAACCCAGAAGACACATGCTGTGAGCTTCACATCATAACAAACTGCTTAAAACTGTAGAAAACACTCATGATCATAAGCAACAAACATACTTGAGGCTAACATCTGACGTTCTCCTCACTATATTCTTGACCCCTAGAGACTGAGCAATGATCTACATAATTATGTTCAAAATGACTGTTGTTTATGTAAAGTGATTTAAATTTAAAGCAGAAGTGTGTTGTTTTAGAGCCCCAGCTTCACAATGGCATACCAAACGCACACCATCGATAGATTCAATGCTTCTATGGAACACTTATAGTTGTCTATCAATAGCATAGGAATGGTTCCCCCAAAAGTTAACATTCTGTTATGATTTACTCACTTTTATGTTATTCTAAACTTAAATTCTACTGCTGACGGTTTACCACTGACTTCCACTGTACAAACCAAAAACTTTCAAAATATTATATTTTGCATTTTTATGAAGAAAGAATGTAATATGACATTTTTTGAGTGAGCAATCACGTTAAGCTTAGTTGGAAAAATTTTTAAAAACATCAAAACAATTATTAGGGTCGTAAAAAAACTAAGAAGCATATGTGACTCATATAATAAATTAACTTATAGAAGTATTGCACAGTACTGCATTAACTCACAACCATAATTCAGAATCATGCCATGAAAAGGGTATGTTTTCTTCCAGATCAATAATTGCTCTGACATGCTGGACTGGATGTGCTGCCATAAACAGATTAAACTATATCTATGTATGCTGAGATGTTCAGCGCAGACAGTCTCAGCACTCGGCTTTAGACTCAATCATATCAGAGTGTCCTACATGATATATATCTCAAAGAGAGACCATCAGTTCTCCTTCTCTCACATCAGCCACTTTGAACATTTAAGGAGCCAAACTGACCAAAAAAAAACTCTGATACAATACATGTCACTGGCCAATTCACCTTTAGAAACAGAATAAGGAGTGCATACAACGCAGGATGTAAACTGATTTTTCATGCAGAACATGCACTATGGGTTTTTGAAGACCACATTTTGCCTCATTTTAAATGCTTGAAGTTCACATTAATATTATTTCCTTAAAGCATATTGGTGGATAAAAAGCTGACCAACGAATCATCACTCTCCAGCTGGGCTCTTATTAAATGATGTCAAATGTACAGTCATAATCTATGACCGTCTGGAAGAAGCAAGCATTTAAATGCAATTTATAGCTGGAATTATTAATCACACAATAGGCTATACACTTATGTCTTGCTCTTTACACTAATTCATGACACTATTAAAAAAAGTTACTGCATGGGGTCTATAGACCCCAGAAACATTATAAGCTTACGAGTTGCACAAATAGATGTATAATTATTATTGTTATTATATTAATATGCACTAACAACAGCAATACTGTAACTAATCATAATTATTATTTATAGTCTCATTTTGTTAAGTTTTACTTTAATAGCAGCTGATCAGTTATTGGACATTTAAACAAAATAATCTGGATCATATCATCTGTTCAAATATCGGTTGTTCTCTGAAAGCTATTATTCACCGTTACTAAATAGATCGTAGCATTTTTGTACCGGGGTCCCTCTATTGCCTACGAGCCTGTGTTTGGGATCCTTGGGTCAGATATGGTTGACAACTCCTGCCCTACATCCATAAACATTCTACATTTAGGATTACGACCAGTTCGTGAAGAGAACATGCTAAGACGAATAAAAAGCCAGCGTTCGGACTGTCTCTCAAAGCCAAGTGAACCGGACAGCGTTTAAAGCCGTCGTAAGCATTGGAATGCACCCATGACGCCCCAAAACGTTGTCTAGGTAGGCAGCTCACTAGGTTTGTAGACACAGCCCCGGTTCATCACGCATTCCAACAGATTGACGCGGAAAGTGAATAGAGCAAACTGGCTGTCTACTCTTTCTGCTGTGACACCGCAGCCTGCACATCAATCACGGAGATGTCTGTGCGTTGTCTGAATGTGCCGTGACATCTCTTACCTTTGCCTCTGATTTCTTTAGCCATCCTCCGTCTTTGCAGTTAGTTTGGACAGTACGCACGTATCTTCTCTCTGTCCTTGTCTGTGCGCGGGAGAAGCGATTTCAAGTCTATGCGCGTTTCGTGTTTGAAGATGCCGTGGAAATGACACGCGAAGGTGGGAGTATCCATGAACGCTAAGACAGATCCTTGTGTTGAAGTAAGCGCGGACTTGGGGCTGTTTGTATGTGTGCAGACTTTGCTGTTGTCCTCCTCTCCTCCTGTTGAGCTCGAGGTGTGATGTTCGACTGCCTCCAGTGGCTCTGCGTGAGCTGCAGTGAACTTGGAAAACGCCAAGCGCATTAATGCAGTCTTCAGACCACCTGCCGTCATATATTAGTTATTCATTCGTTTATGTACTTTAAATAATAATATCACACTAGCGCCTCCTGAAGGAAGTTGCGTAATCATATACACGACACTAAACAAACGACGATAAATAATTAATAAAAAATATTTCTCGACAACTTTTTATATATAAAAATACGTTTTTAAATTCACGTATTTATATAAAACGGAATAACAAATGAGTTAAAAATACGCACAGTAGCCGGAAGAATCAAATTAATTTAATCGACATCTTCCTTAGCTAAAATGCTAATAATGTCATTAATTTTTGTAATTATATCTAACAGGGTGTAATTGTAAAGTTAGGCAAGCCAACTACAATAAAATAAAATATAAACAAAAACACATAAAATGCTTATTTGGCGAAATGCGCCATCTTGGAATAAAACGAGGCTGAGGCGGGAAACGTGAGATCGGCACATTGTTTATATTTTATCTATCAACAATATTTTACATATATTTATATTATTTATTTTGTATCACTTCACTAACTAGAACATCTCAATTTATATTTTTCATTGATAAATATATTTACTTTTTTTTTATTCCAAATAACTGTTGAAATGTATTAAAATATGGTTTCTTGCGTTACAGTTTGTTTTTGTTTTTAGTTTTTTCACTATATAAAGTTTAGTGACAATTTGTCAGCCCAATTGAAGAATGACTCAAAAGTCCCCTGAGACCACACAAAAAAGAAAACTTTGAGCCAAACAGACAATAAAATCCCTAAAGTGATTCAAAATTTGGCCTACAGATATCGTTCAGTTGTCTTTGTGATACAAACAGCAGTTGCATAGCTGAGGGACCACAGGTGCTGTCCATGCCTTCCGGCAAACTGAATATCTACATTGAGGAAGCAAAAGCGCAGAAGGCACTGTGCAGTTGAAAACAGGAATATAAATATTTCCACCCTGCCGATGGCAGTTCATCTCTGTAGTCCTATAGTAGGATGAGTGTGCAAAATGTTAGCTTGCTCATAAATCACTACGTCGTGATTCCTCCTCAGGCTTTTAAATAACCTGCTCCGTCACAGTACATCCAACAGCAGTTCAGCTGATTAATGCTGGGCTGTAATGGCTATAAAATATGGGTCTCGTGGTAGCTGTCAAAAAGTAATTGGAAGTAAAAGTGACAAAATTAATAATAAACATGTTTAACGGCTCATTGTCTGTATGATAAGTCTTGTGTGTTTTACATGTATAAAAACAAATCAAACCGCACCACGTTATATCCAGCTCTCACCCCAGGCTAGGAGCTGCTGCACATCAGGCATCCCAAATAACTGTTCTCGAGTAGCTCTAAATGACTATTGATAGAGGTGAAGTCTGGAGTTCTTCAATTCCAGGGAACTGCCCGTGTTGCATTACTCCACTCCTTTAGGGACCTGGCCTATTTGTAGCAGTCAGGAAACCCAATGACAAAACACTTCTGACTCAAACATGGCATTGTTTCTCTGGTAAGAGCAGCAGCAGAAAAACAGCCTGCAGGTCAGACAAGCAAAAAGATAGATACCATTGATTACAATGGCTGCGCACTGGAAAAATTGATAATTCAATTAACCTTTTCTTTTAAAAAAAAGCATCCAGAGTAATGCGCCATGCTCAAGGAGAGGCTTTGAAAGAGCCTTTTTAAAACATTTATTTTCTTTATAAATTAAACCATGATTATAAATGCAATACAGATTCAACAGGTACCTTTCACCAGCAATAAAAACACAACTAAATACAAGTTCATGCCAAGTTGGTGACTATATAATAGTGTAGCGTCACAGCATTCATAATAGTTCATGGCATGAAGCCTAGAATTTGCTGGCAAATGCAGTTACTTGTGCATTAGTTAGCTTTTTCACAAATAAGTAGGTAGCTGAGCACTGGGAAGAAACCTGTGACTCACATCTGGGGTTTTAAACTACAACTTGACAAGTTAAGAAACGTACCAGAAAATCTGCTCACTGCATTAGAATTAAGCAACAAGGGGACAACCAATACTTTTAAAGCCATAAAAAGCCCTCAAAAGACATAGACCCTCATTTTATATTCCTAAGTATGTCTAAACTGCACACTCTTTGATTATTAGAGCCTTAGTTTGTTATATAGGAGCTGTATGTGTGTACATTTTCATGGAGAGAATGTTTGTAATGCTTATCCTGTCTGAGCACATTTCTAGCATACCAGCAGAACATCTGGGCCCATCTGGAGGCCACTTTCCTCCTCATGCTCTGACACATAAACTATACACTCTAAGTATACCTCACCTGTCCGGTCACAGTGGGCAACATATGGACACTTAGCGAACTTAAAGACAATAGTTCCTAAAATATTAAATCAATCCATGAAGTAACAAGGTTGCGTTCTGTCCGGGAGGAAGCAAGAGTGTGATCCTCTAGTGTTAGATATTTATAGCAAACAGTGTAAATCTTATCATTGGTAATGCTTTAATAATCTAGAGGTTCTGTCTATGCTGAATAGCAAATGCAAAAGTCGACTAATGCACTAAGAAGGTTGTATGGATTATGTCACATTGATGTGACATTTGTTAGCCGTGTGCTAAAAAGCATCTGTTTGCATTTAAAAGTCAGACCACCCACTGAGGTTTCACATTACAACAGAAATGCTGGTCTGGGTAAAACAGTGATTGTATATAGTCCATTATTTAAATGTAATTCATGGAAAAACATACAAAAATATAAACCTGGATATGACAATGTTCACTTCCAAAAATAAATCAAAGCATCATCGCTTGCAAGTTGTTTATAAGGGGTCGTTATGACATGGATGTGGTGGGAGACTGGACTGGCTGGAGGAACTCTGAAGTGAAAACAGCTTCCGCATACTCTTCACAAACATCCTGGAACTCTGCCGCCACATCAGCCAGAGCCTCAGCCATTAGCTCATCAGCCAGACTGCAGGAAACAAGGGAAAAGAGAGTTACAAAGCACGTATTGCTTATTTTACATTAAAGGGACAGTTCACCCAAAATATGGAAATATTCCTTTGTTATTGTAAATGATTCATTCAGAAGAGTGGGAAAATTAGTATAATTTATATGAAGTGATGTTATTATTAACTATTAAAAATCATTTAGCAATTTGAAATTGCTAAACAATTAAATAAAGCTGAATAAAATTAAATATAGAAGAAAACTTGAATTTAACTTAAACATCAATTGGTTGTATTTTGTTTTTTCAATTTTAGTCATTCAACAAGGCAGGATGAAAAATCACCATATTTTTAAATAGTTTTTATGCATGTTGTCAATGATACTTCTGTTTCATTGCAACTTTAAAGCTATAAAACAATATTTAAAAAAGACAAAAGCACATAAAATTACTGAGAATTTTTAAAATTAAAATAAAAACTAATAATATTCAGTCCCATTAGGTGAGATTAACCGCTATGTCCTTACATTTAAATTAATCATTTGATACAATGCACTTATTGTGTACATACACTGCGTTCCAAATTATTATGCAAATCATATTTTTCTTAGATTTTCCAAATTACCTATATGAATTGCAGTC
>JAUCMT010000028.1:11355125-11375967 GCA_032357475.1 Enteromius thamalakanensis
TATATATATATATTTTGCATAAATGGAATAAAAAACAAAACAACAATTATTTGCTCAAGCAGTTTGTGACATGCATGAAAGGGGAAAAAGCCAAAACCCATATCCAAACATGTCATCCAAGTAAAGGTGCGAAATCAAAGAGGTGCATGAACGACAATGAGGGGGAATCCGGGAGCACAGTAAACGTGGGATATTAGTCGTGCTGGAGGAAGTGTGCAAGGTTCACAGTGGAGAATGACAGCCAGTGTGAAGCTGCAGACAGAAGCAGTCAGTCTCAGAGGAAGGGAGGACTGTCATAGCCTGAGGTGCTGCATTCCCATTTGTCAAAGACGATAGAGACAAGCTCGATAGCAGACGTATCTCATGCCATGAGACAGATGGACACAGGGAACATAAAGGAGACATGATTGTAGTGAACAGGGAGGGAGAGACAGAGAGACCAGAAAGACTGAAGTGCACAGAGAAAAGGGGAGGACGTTGATTAATTGTTAGAAGTCAGCTGTAGCAAGGGACCTCTTTCGAAAAGCCACAGTCTCAAAGCTGGTAATATGAACAGCACCTGAGGACGGTTGATCTGAAGAATCCTCTGCTATATCATCCACAACATTCGTTTCAGGCTGACTCTGATCCAGCTCTACAATAGGGGCATCACTGTCCTCTGAAAAACAGGATATGCAGGAGATGTTAATGATTCATTTGGAAGAAACCATAAACTTAAATTAAATGTTTTGACTTACTGTTCTGGTTGGCACTGTCTGGGGTGGGCGGCACTACAGGATCTGCTGTGTCATGGCTGCTCGAGGTGGTTGTGTCGGCAGATTCAGCTGGTACAGGCTCCTTTGGCATTTCACAGGAAGCTGACTCCACCACTGAATGTGAAAAAAAGGTAGTAAATAAATTAAGATGAAGTTTCCACTGAGCGGTACTGTTCGGAACAGTATGGCATGGTACGCAATTATGCCCGTTTCCATTGTCAGCAGTTGTAAAAGGTACCAAAATTGTATGCAATGTACTCTAGCGAATAATTCATTTTTGCTTTTGATGTGTACACACCATAAATTGAAATGCTAGAAGGCTTAATCATGTGTGAGATGCAACGGCAGAAATGAAGCACACTCCAGACATTCACTGTTAAAAGGAGAAACTGAAGTACTAAATAAAAACCATAATTATTTCACCTGTAGATGTACTTTCTTTGCTTTCTGGTTCTTCTGGCTGGCTGGGGGTGGCCGTGGTGTTATGTTCAGCCGGGTTGTTCTTGGGCTGAGCTGGACTGCTTTCAGTGCTGCTCGGCCTCAGAGGGCTCTCGCCCAGACTGCTCTTTGGAGAAAGCATCTCCATTTCTTCACCCCAGTCTGATACTGGCTGGTGCCCGTCCAGTGGGGAGAAAGGGCTGGGGGGTTTAGCTCCCTCTGGTGTACTGAGAGTCTCCTGTGGGGAAGGGATGTGGACTTTGGGTCTTGGGGTACGTTGTTCTTTTGGACTGGGAGTAGAGGTTGCAGGAGAGGTAGGGGTCTTTTCGGTTGGTTTAGCATCTTTCGTGCCTTCCTCGTGATGTGCTTTTTCATCCTCTTCCACATCTTCCTCTTCACCATCACTGGCATCCTCCCACTCATCGTCATCCTCTTCAGCAACACCTCCATCAGTCTTCTGCACAGCAAAAGGTCAAAAACAATTGAAACAGAGTAGTTAAAAGCAACCTTTATTAATAAGGCTCTTCAAAAGAACTTCTAGCACCATGATGCTCAGTACCTAATAAGTGTTTTCAGGCCACTTACCTTTTCTGACAATGGAGCCTTGAGGGTGTTATCCTTATTCTCATTTTCCTTTTCTTTGACCTTCTCTTCATCCTTCTCTTTCTCTTGCTCCTCCTTTCTTCCTTTCTCCTCTTCATTTTCTCCTTCCCACCGATTATCATGCATGCTTTAAGGAGGAAGTATGTTGGTCAATGGACATTATAAAATTATAATTTCTTATCGATAATGCCACTTGCTCCAAACAGCAATTTCAGACTCCATATGGTATGCATTTTAGTGACATGATCACAAGAATATCCTGCAGACCACATTGTAGTAGAAACAGTTCCTGCCCTGAATGAGTGCCAGAGCACAAAGCAAAACCAAAACAATACTCCAAACACACAAATGTACTCCTTACACTTTTCATTTGCTACCTTTCCTGATAACTCCAGTAACATAAGTTCATCACCTTCAGATGCATATAAAATGAATGTTAATACTAGGTGAAAATAGTAATGCATCTGATCTGATGACCAAGGTTTAGACAACATAACTAAGGCCTAGTGGCTACTAGAGGGACAAAGTCTTTAATGGGGCCATCCTAAATGATGCATTTATGGGTCCCTTATTGCCTGAATGGGGCATTCCCAAGCGTGGACGGGCAGAGCTGATGTCCCATACTGCATGTTTTAATAGGAAATAAAAAATATTCTAGTTCAGTCATAATAAGATTGCTAGGACACTAATGCCCATTCCTGCTCCTAGAGGGCCAACGTTTTGCAAAGTTTAGCTCCAACCTGCCCCAAAACACTTAGTATAGCGGCCCTTCAGGAAAAAAACTGGACTCCCCAGCTCTAGGAGCAATGCCGTTGTGGTTTTGTAAGATGAAGCATTCTCCACAATGCAGAGGACTATTGCATACCTGTAGCTTTTGCCTTGCCCGCGACCCTTCCCTCGCGCATGTCCTCCTTGTCTGGGTTTGCCCTGTCCCAAGAAGTCCCCAAAGGTTGGTGCCTTGGGTGGCTTCTTGCTGTCTTCTGCACAAGAGAAATTACAGCAATATTTATCTTTGAAGGGTGATGTGGGGCTGAGCAAGACCTTGAAAAACAATTCTGCGTCTGAAATCTGCGGTGAAGAGAGATGACCCTGGGCTTAGAGTAACAGATGGCACCCTGTCATTCTGATGGATTGCCCGTCTATGCATCACTCTTCAGGGTGAGAGGAAGGAAATGGATGAGAAAAACATGCAAATGTGCCCTTGATTTGACAGCACTGTGATGAGACACGACTTGAACGTTGTGAGGTAGATACTGGGTTTGTGAAGCACTCAAAGCCAAGACATCGGCAAATGAGCATGTGTCAAAAGCTGCAAGACTTTCTTTGATGCAAAAGAGGTACTTAGGTTTGTTATGAATGAAAACTTTAAATATCATCAAAAATCATTTGAGTATAAGCCAATAAGAAATATGCTACAATCCTAAACATAACAAAACACTTCTCACAGGGCATATCTAAAAAATTCTAAGACTATTTAGCTTTCCTGGATTGAAGTACCCAGAGCACCAAAGTGAAACGTGTTGAACTGATGTCCTCATTTAAAACATTTTAACAACAAATGTTGAAAGATTAATACTACTTCTGTATATGTTTTAAAATAATTACTTTGTTTTAAACAATAAAATATTACATTATTATTGTACAAAATAAAGCAGAAATGCATTTTAAATAACAATTAACAATGCTTGTAGAAGATTCTGAAATTGTGCTGTCAATGCATTAACACATTTATATACATTTTGGTTTTAAATATTGGGACAAGTTAAAAATGAAATTAGTTGCCTTTAAATTTAAATTTCCAGAAATCACAAGACCTATACACTATTTAAGACATTTTACAGTCTTAAAAGTATATGAATGAATTTGAGACAAATTAATGCTCTTTTGATCCACAAATACCTGCGCTGAAAATGACTGGTGACGCTAATTTTGTCAACTTAAGAGTTTGTTCAACTACTTTCTTGTAACAGGCCACAGAAACATTTTACTATGAGTTTTTAAGGTTAAGGTCCTTGCACACCAAGTCATGAAATGTGACAGACGAAAGTTTTCGGAGGCAGTTGGTAAATGCGATCGACCCAACGTGAGGTCGTATTTAAATTTTTAACATGCCAAAATTTCAGGCTCAACATGCAAAGACCTCACTTAAGTCAAAAATGCAAGGAGTTGCTGGGTACATAATGAGAAGCAAGATTGAAATAATGGCTGGGCAACTGGCAGAAAGCAATGAGGAGGAAACGTTATCTCAGCTATCCAGCGCACTGCATTTTAGACAATAGATAATCCAATAAGACACACACACTCCCCGCTGGAACTTATTATGGAAGAGTGAAAAGCAATTAGAAACTATCAGCATAGGAGCAGCTGTTGACTTGCACTCAGACTAGGGCAAATGTGAAGCAGGGTAAAGACACACTCGCCACACGCACAGTCCCATGCCTTAAGCTGACCTGAAGGTCCACTGCGTTGCTGTACATGGGGATTACGCCCCCTAGCTGCTGAGAAACCACAGCACAAAACATCACTGAAAAGCCACAAAAACAGCAAAGTTTTACAAAAAAGCTATTTAATAAATGTGTATAAACATGCACCTGCAATTACTCATGGCTTTAGTTGGAGTATTATAGTCTATTGGCTGACTGTATGAAATTAATAGACACTCTTCAAATGTGGGGTGACATTCATGGTTTGTGCAGAACAGGTGTCAGGTGGTCACTGTGATGGGTGTGGAAGTATTTTTGTGTGATATACCTCTCCTGTTGCTTTGTTCTTGTGTGCCCTCTCCAGCCACAGCTGAGTCCTCCTTGAACCTGTGAAAACGCCACAGGGTCACTGGTCGTCTCATTCTCACCCTGTCAGCATAAATTACTCCTATACACTGAATATTTATCGGCCTCTCTTTTTAACACACGGACAGAAATGAAACGGTTACATGGCACTACAATGGATAATTCAACTCAAAATAAAAATTCTGTTATTATTTATGATACCGTTCTGATAAACACACAGAATGAACCCATATAAAATGAGGGTGAGTAAAATTAAAGAGTTACATTTTAATGAATAGCCCTTTAAGGATTCCATATCTACAGTATATAGCATAATCTGGCTACAGTTGCAAGCATTTATATCTTTAATTCTCACATTGTATCTGTTTTCTGTGCATCCCACTCTCGTCTCCACTGGCCAGTGGCGTTACGATGACGAGCCAGACGTTCTTCATCAATCTGTTCTCGCTCCTTTTTCCAGCGGAGATACTCTGCTCTTTCTCGACCAGTCATGGATAGAGTCATATCCACTGAGCCTTTACCGCTTGGCCTACGATTCTGTTATGGGATTAAAAAGAGAGAAAGAAAGTGTTTTCAACAGCCATTACTCAAGACTTTAGTGTCAAATGATCCTTCAGAAAACATTTTAATGTGCTGATGGGGTGAAAAACATTTCTTACACAGTTCTGCTTTTTGCAACATTATAAATGTCTTGATTACACATTTCATCAATTATTTCTCTTGTAGTTTATATGAAACCAAACTGCTTTTCTGCTTAGTACCGTCCATTCTTTCTCAACCTCTGTACTAGTCTTCACATTGTCAAAGTCCACACCACCCCAGTTGCGGACATGTCGCCGGCTTCCCTCCTTGCGGTCAGTTTCTGGTATTGGCCCACTACGCCGTGGGTCATCAAGGAAGTTTCTGATGGGGTTCTTCTCTCCATCAGCCTGCAATAATAAATACTAAGTTGTGTATGTGTGCGTATATAATATTACAACTGGGATGATACAATGAAATGAAAAATGTGGGTCGACTACAACATACCATTTGACCTCTCTCATATTCCGCAATCTTTTCCATCTCTTCATTCATCTTCTCTATATTCTGTCTTCTTTTTTCCTCCCACTCCTGAGAAATTGGATATCAATTATGATTCTCATGTTTAAAACCTAAATCTGTTGTGCTGTTTCAATGAAGATCTAAAACATCAAAGATATTCTGAAGAAAGTTAGTAACTATGGAAGTCAATAGTGACCCAAAACACAGCGAGTAAATTATGACAAAATTACTATTACTTTAAGAATAATGTCATTGCTTGTAAAATTCCTAGTATTTATTTGAACAGCATTGTTTTTGTCTTACTATGATACAACATGTGCTTGAAGAAGCACTGCTGTGTTCAAATAATTCATTTTGCAAGCAACAGCAACGTAGCACCTCTGTCATGCACACCTACAAGTGACTCTGTAAGTAAATGTACCACAACTGTATTCTACAATATCTCAATTACAAAATCATAAGAAAAAAGTCACCAGTGACTGTCAATAGTGACCTTTGATTTCCTGTCTGAGCCTGGTCCTCCTTGCATTCCTCCTCCACCTCCAACACCTCCTCCTCCTACACCTCCTCCTCCACCTCCACCTCTTCCTCCTCTCCGTCCTCCTCTAGATGAGCGTTCACTTCGAGCTGGACCCTCTCCACCATCACCATCCTGAGGTTGCCTTTCAGACCATAGTTCAACTTTGTTTGGACGTGGCTCTCTTCTTCCGCCGCGTTGGCCACCTCTGCTCAACCGGCCCGATCCTGTTCTGTGAGGAGGACTCTCCCCATGAGGCCGACCAGCCTCTTCTTCTTCTGGCCCTTGGTCACCACGATGAGCGGCTGGTTTCCTGTCATTCACCACACGCTTTTCCTTGAAAGGCAGCATGAAGGTAAAGAGCTTTTAGTCCCAGAGTAAAAAGCGTATGACACTTCTATTTAATCAGGTTCAAGACCAGGGTAATTTTAGCATAATTTATATACTAATAGAAAATCTATTTTAATATTTTCATTTGTCACTTTAGTTTAGGAATTTAAAAATGTAATGCTCTTTTTTTTGTAAGCTTTATTGTTCATATTTAGCTTGCATTTACTTTTATTTTAGCTTTTGTAGTTATTTTAAGTATTTAAACTTATTTTGTTAATTCTGTTCCCAAGAAAACATTTCCAATTCCCAACTGCATTAGAGACAGATACTTTTTTTTTTTTTTTTTACTGGAAATCACTTTTATTATTTATAATGCTTTAAAGGGCAATGCCCATCCGTCTAGTTCAACAAGTATATTTGAAGAAAATGCCCCCACTTTGCAGTTACTGAAAGGAATGACCTTCTCAGACCTCGATAGGAGGGTTCATCACAGCTGCGCGGGCCATCTGTGATCCACTGATCTCTACAGGTATTGATTAAAATGCTCTACAGCTCGTCTCAGCCTTCCCCAGGTGGGAAATTAAAATCCTTAGAGCTGTGAGGAATAGCAGTGCTAATTAACTTCTGCACGCTTGTTCTATATAGGAGATGAGGCAAATCATTAGCGCCCTTAGGTGCTTCAAAAATCAAACTTGAGTTAAGAAACACATTATATACTCATTCATATTAAATATTTCCATTAACACATCAAGAGCAAAAAGTTTCCAACAAACTATGAACTCCATGGCTGTGAAGACAACGATCTGATCTTTGTAGGGGTGCGCAGTATGTATCGTCTGTGATAACATTACTAGCGTTTTATTTTCAGTGGCCGTTCTATGAAAATATTCTGCCATCTCTCTTTACCCCAGCAGGTTTGGACAAATCAACGGTCACTGTGAAAATGTCCTTTTCCGCCTTTCTCCGTTCAGACTCCGGCTCATGAGGGCGGGGTTTGCGAGTTGTTGTCACAGCGATGCCCTCCTGTTCGGCCTTTTTCTTATCTTCCTGTATTTCCTGGTGACACAAGAGAAGGCAAGCAAGCTGAATTAATTAATCGAACTGACAAAGACAAAAGCCTTCACTCTAAACATCTCAAGGACTGAATCTATGTACAATGAATAATACTTCAAATCAAATTAAATAATTACTAGCGGTGCACCATATAACTGGCAGAGTGTCAGTAGTGTATCAGATTTCGGCGCTTAAATTCACCTGATATCTCTTGACCAAAGCCTCATTCTTCTTCCGTAGAGCTTCAATTCTTTTATCCAACTCCGCGTCTTTCTCCTCCTTCGTCTTTAGATCCACCACAGCAGACTGACCAAGAGAGAAAAAGAAAGACAGGTGGAAAATAAACCACTAATTATATCACAGTATTTTGTCTACATGTTGAACAAATTGTTGACCTTTAGGTCTGAGAACAATTTCTCAAGGAATGGAAATTATAATACTTCATACCATTTCCCAGACAAGTTATCTGACATGCACAACGTTATATATCTGGACCCCCCTGGTTTTTTAATCATAACAGAATGATAACAGCGACCTCACCATGGCTGGAAGCCTGTCCTAAAGCAAAAGGTGGAGAGCTGAAGAAATCCCTAAACCTAAACAAGAGATGACAAGAATACAATGAGCAAAAACATTTCACCCTCAATGCAATTGCATGCTTGATCCCAAGACCAGAACTTTTCAAATCACACAATAAGGCATCATCACCATAAACCCTCTTATGAACACAGACTATATAAAGCCCTGCATAAGCGTATTAGTGATAACACGACACTTCGAACAAGTGATCCGAACGCTTAAATACACTGCTAGAGCGTGTTTACAATAAACTACGCCTCTGTGACGAGTGTGAGGACTACTACAATGTATCAATATCATCAAAGAACTATTCATGAGACGAGCTCACGTAGGTTTTTGATTTAACTGAAACAAAAAGGAAATTCAAATGAAATATAGTCATTCAATGAATGTTTGTGAAATATAGACAAATAAATACATGTTTCAAAGCTTTAAAACTTCATACTGTTTTACCTCTGGCAAGTGCAGCACCTCTAAATCTGGCTTGTAAGGTGCACTCGATCAACGGAGACCGACTATCACTCAATCTACTTCCGTTGAAAACAGTTTCCACTTCCAGAACGGTTGCGCGCAGCGAAGTAGGCGGGTTGTCAAAATAAAAGTCATTTGGTTTGGGATTTGACCACGTTTATTTGCCACACACAGCTGGACGTTCAGATAGAAAACAATTTTAAAAATGAAAAAAAGAAAGAAAATAAATTAAGTAAGCCAATATGCACTTTTATAGATTTACTAATAAAAGTCTCATAATAACTGTATAAAAACAGATCATGGTGCATTGTATCTTTTAGGCTTAAAGCCCCATCTGCTGGACACCCCTGTACATGTAACAATTTTAGACCCTACAGGGCCGGTCTACTCTAGAATGAGTTTATTAAAATTACTGAACACCAATTTCAATAGACAGCTCACAATATGCTTTCTTGATGCCTATTTTATTTTTCAAGTTTCACTATAGGGAACTGCTTTTCAGTCAAATAAGCACAAGGTTAAAGATTCATTCCATACTGTAACTTAAAATAAAATAATTGCTTTTACAAATACACAATTATATATATTATGTCTAAAAGTATTTTTTAGTTGCCTAGTCATGCATTAAACTGAAGCATGCCCTTATATTTAAATGTATTTACAGTATGCAGTAATTTTATATATAAGCAAAGCTCTAATTATTGTTATAAATGAAACAAGGTTTTTTCCCTTGTTTTATTTATTACAGCACGTGAACAGTCAAAACTAAACAATATTAGGTGCCATATTGTCAACACTATTCTAATACAGATGCTGGAATACAATGAAGTAAAGACATTAAATAAACATTTCACTAAAAAATATGCATGTAATGTGATGATACCATGCTTTTCCTTAGTATATGTATTACAGACAAATAGCTCGATATTATATTATTATGAGTTCTTATAATTTTATTAAGTTATGGCTACCTCAAGGACTGTTCTCTCAATCAAATCAAGAGTCAAATAACCTAGGGCTTCCACTGACCCCTGAATTGTCACGGTGCTTCTGCGCATGCGCACAACATCGTAGGTAAACAAAGAGGAAAGCGCGCACCCGGCCACAGTCCTGCCTAAACATTAAACGCTGCTATTCTACCGGCCTTTCTGTCTGATCAAAACATGGATGGGGTATTTTCTTGCCGAGCAAGTATTTATTACGACCAAGGCGGCAGGAAATACATGGAGGACTTAGTGACGATGAAGCAGGAGGATGAGCCGAGTGAAGATGAATTGGACGCCGCCGAACGTGGCGAGATCGCGGCACCAGCAAAAGACCAAAACTCCGACGCCTCGATCCAAGACTCCATTCCTGGATCTATCACTGTAACTTATGTTCAAGATGATGAACCAAGCTCTCCTCTTCAGCAGGCGTCGATGCCCTCCTCTCATCCGTCTAAAAACGGCCGTTGGCCGCGGGCTGTGGGGATGTTCGCCGTGTTCGACGGACACGGGGGTCCGGACGCCGCGCGCTTTGCTCGCAGCCATTTGTGGGACCACATAAAAAAACAAAGAGGCTTTTGGTCTGAAGACGACGACGAGGTGTGCGCGGCTCTGAGAAAGGGATTCATCTCTTGTCACCATGCCATGTGGAAGAAATTACGTAAGTTATGAAATAAGACGTCTCTGCCATTTTATGGACGTGCAATGGAAAGAGTCAGGGTAACGTTAGCTGATATTTCTGAATGAATGTTGCAACATCGGATGCGTCCTGCTAAAACCAAGCTGCACAGCCACTGCAAGCCACACTAAACAACTAATACATATCTGAACTAGAATGACAGCAAATCAGATCAGAACAGTTTCATAACCGTAGACACCTGCAAACTGAGTCGGTTAGCTTAAAGGCGCACTTAGTCGTTGTTTTTTTTGTTAATTAAAAGTTTTCAAGACAGAGGAATTTTAGACGTAAACTCACGAGAAAAATAGTAGTTTTATCATTCAGTTAAACTAAGCTGTTTTTTACACAGAGCGGGTCGCCCCTATATGGGGGAAGTAAATTCACTAACATATGACTTGGTCGCACAGCTAATTGAGTACCTAACGTTACCTATAACAACAACAAACAACCATGTTAACTTATTAAATACACAAGCATAAACATAAAGGCAAGCCAAAACCATCAACTAATACAATTTATTTATTATAGGCACAATATAGCATTGGATATCAAGTAGGGTGTGACCTAAATTAGTTTGACCAGTTGTAAAACTCATCAATATCTCATCGATTCTGTATTACAAGCATGTTTTTCATTTATTCACCTTCAAGAAGAAATTTCAAGCGGAATGCCTCACGTCCTTGACCTCAGTGCTCTTCCTTTGCAAAAAAAAATCAGTTTTTTTTTCTTCCGCATGTATAACAGAATACAAATTTTTGCTCTTATTTAAAACGGAGAGATTAATTCATCCCTGATCTATTTTATCATCTGCTTTTTTTTTAGCGGAATGGCCAAAGACGGTTACAGGACTTCCCAGCACATCAGGTACAACTGCAAGTATTGTTGTAATACGACGGGACCGTATGTATGTTGCCCATGTTGGGGACTCGGCTGTGGTGTTAGGGGTGCAGGATCACCCCTCCGATGAGTTCATTCGAGCTGTAGAAATTACACAGGACCACAAACCTGACCTCCCAGAGGAAAGGGAGAGAATAGAGAGGCTTGGTGGCAGGTGAGTTAATTCTAATACATACGTTTACACGCAACTAATATTAACAAACTGTATTCACATACTCTTTTAGTTAACTTCTGCGATTCTGGTAAACAATATTTAGAGGCATGTGTTAGCGACGCAGCTGGACAAGATTATTTTTCCATTTGAAATGGATTATCTTGCTATATTCTTTTTTTTGTTTAACCTTCAAAAGTAGCCATGCTCATTCTTTAATTTTATGTCGACACTGATCAGGACAACACTAAACGTAATACCCGTTTCTTTGAGCTGTGTATCCGCAGTGGTCTGACTGGTCTTTGTTTATGCATCCACAGCTTCAAAAGTGGGACAACATAGCCAAACATGCTCTGGCATTTGTCCTCATTATTATAATCTAAACACAAGCTTTTTTTTTGTCATTTAGCCTAAGAAAAACATAAAAAGCTTGTCAACGTGAAACAGACCAGCCTGTATCATTATCCTGCCCCTTAAAATGTTTGGCTTAGTGGGAGTTTTAAACTCTAATGAGCAAGTTTTCAGACTTATTCAGGTAGAAGGATCTATCTTTGGTCATCGTTTTTGTGCATTAAAGTTTAACTGATGAGACCCACCACTGATTACCGTCACATCTTTTCTCTAGTGTCATTAAAAAGTCTGGAGTCAACAGGGTGGTGTGGAAGAGACCTAGGCTTACCCACAATGGACCAGTAAGAAGGAGCACTGTCATCGATCAAATCCCATTTTTGGCTGTGGCCCGAGCTCTTGGTAAGACGTTTATGCCATTTCATTGCACGATGTCATTGCGGTTATGTTTGGGAAAACAGTGATTAGAATGTTGAGTGAGTTTCAACATCCAACAAGTCAGCAGAAGATTGTCTGTTGTCTTAAAATTGCAACACACCACCATGATATACTTTAGCAATGACAAACAGAATGTTGAATTGCAACATAGGCTGTTCAGATGTTTAAACTGAATTGTCAGGGCTCAACAGCGGCCCGGGGCCAGTATGAAAGTCTCTGTCATTTTGTCATGTTTGAATGGACAAATGCATGTAAAATGATGTCAACATGCTGCTGCTGTATGTAAATGTTAATCAAGCAACAGACTAGAAAGAGAGAATCATTTACTGCTCCTGACTGTGAGTTCGATACAGAGACATTTCATTGTTATGTAAAATGTCTTCAGGTGACCTGTGGAGTTACGACTTCTACAGTGGAGAGTTTGTAGTCTCACCAGAGCCTGATACTGCTGTTATCAAGCTGGATTTGAAGCAGCACCGTTACATCATATTAGGCAGTGATGGGTTATGGAACATGGTATCACCACAGGAGGCTGTGTCTATTTGTCAGGAAAATGACAATGCCAAGGTGAACAATTTAACTTTATGCTTCAGGAAATTTCTTTATTGCCATTTAGAAATGTTTGCTTAACCGAATGTTTATTCCAACAGACAAAAAACCAAAAGGAAAATGTTTCAAATGCTGTTCTGCTTGTGAACCATGCCTTACTGAGATGGCGTCAACGCATGCTCCGTGCTGATAATACCAGTGCCATTGTTATCTGTTTGGAGCCGTTCGGGACATCCTCTGAGTGCTTGCCACCTTATGAGACTGTGTATAATCTACAAGGACCAAAGTGTGGCTCCGTTACTAAATCTTGCTCCAACTCTTTGCCCACTCAGGTTAGGAATGTTTCAGATTTTCTATTTTAAGGCATAGTGGACAAAAAAAAAATGTACCCACATCAAGCTATCCAAGATGCAGTGGGTTGATTCATCATCGGGATATATTTGGAGAACTTTAGCATTGTATCACTTAGTCACCAAGACCTGCCAACCTGTATGTATTTTGACCTCAATGTATGCCTGTACGATTTGTGAATCAAAACCTGATGACGCCTTTGTCTACACATTCAATCAATGAGAGCATTTTTTTTTTCATTATTATTTTTTTTTAGAGTTTAGATATTGTCCACATTTAATTTCTTTTTCCAAACTGGTTCTGGCTGTGTGTGTCAGTGAGTTTACATGCTTCTACTATTTACAAGGATTATTGGAAAAAACAGCACACTTAAAATCTTGCATTTCTAAAACTGATGTCTAACAAAGTAGAACATTATAAAATCTAAAACCATATTAGTCGAATGTTAGAAATAACTTATTTTCTTATATTTCTTAAACTTAGTTTCTTATCACAGGATGAGGCGGAAATATATATATATATATATATTTTATACATAATAAAGGCGGTGTCAATTAGTAATGGATTACAAATATATTTGGTTGGCAGGTTTGCTTACCAATGGATCTAATGCAGTGAATGGGTGCTGTCCCAAACATCACAATAATCCACAATATAATGTCCATCAGTTCGAAGTGTGTTTATAAGAAACAAATCTATCAATAGGGTGTTTTCACTTTAAACTGTTGGTTCTGGCATAAATACCTGTCCATAATTCATCCAGTCTATTTCAGTTGTTGTCAGTGCTTGATCTGTCCATTTTTCTCTCTAAATTTAGACAAGACAATGTTTTCACATTGTATTGTAGCTGAAAACAATGGTTTAAAGTTAAAAAAAAGATTTAGTTAATTATAAGCACACAACTTGTGGATTATGATGTTTTTATCAGCTGATTGGACTCATTCTGACGGCACCCATTCACTGTATAGGATCCCCTGGTGAACAGGAGATGTAATGCTAAAGTTATTCAAATCTCTTTCAATGAACAAACAATCTCATCTTCATTTTGGGTGGCCTAAGAGTGAGAACTTTTTTTTCAATTCTTCTTTTCTTTGGGTAAACTGTTCTTTTAAAAATATAACCGAATTATCCATTTAATGATGCTTCATTTTAGAAGGCAGGATTTTGATTCAAAATAACACCACATTCAAGCTTAATTTATAGTTCCTTCTTTTTTTTAGGTTCCTGGCCAAGTACAGACCCTCCCAGGGCAGCAAAATGGCAGCTGTGAGACGAGCATGATATATGAATCATCTCCTGATAGCCTTACAAACTCTGAAGACCTGCCTTGTAATGACTCCTTGGAAAATGAGGCCCATTGCGTGCCTACAGGCAAGCGGGTGCTAGAGGACGACTCCTCACCTGTGCTGAAGAAACCCCGTCATAGTTTGTCCCAGTCCCCTCTTAACGAGTCCTCATGTACATCCTCAAAGAAACCAAGCACACAGTCCTCAGCGAGGAGCGGTGGTGGTGGCGGCAATGGTCAGAAACAGTCTGAAAATGTCCAAGTACTGCTTCAGCAGCATGGAAAGACTACTGTATGTGTTTGCTGACATTTCTGGTCCTGTAACAATGCAATCTGTACATCCATGCTGGACAGTCAGACTCTGAAATTAGTTGATATAAGCTACTGAGAAACCAAATCCTGAAGGAAGTAACAATGTCAAAAGAAAAATTCCATTTACAACACTCATGTTTTAGTGTATGTTAGTGCTATGTTGTTATACTTTATATTTTGGAGACTAATGAAAATGTTGTTTGATTTTTTTTTTTTTAACAAATTTTAATTTTTCCATTGTGTGTCCATTGTTCAGTTCTCTTGTTTCAGGTCAGTCAGGTAGACATGATGGATCAAATAGGGATTTTTGCACTTTAAGTTGAATTTGTGCAGTCTTTGTGGAAAAATGGAGGATTGTGGGGGGAAAAAAAAGACATTTTATCTTCTGAGAAGATATTTCCCTGCAGCTTACATGTAACCTGTTATATTTCTTCTTTTTGGGATCAATGTTATTTTACTGAACATCCTTTCTAGTGTTCACTGGTATCTTAACCCTGTGTCATAAGGTTTAATGTTAACATTGTATGCAAGCATGGACTTTATGAATTATGCATTTTGAATTTTAAGCATTATAGTTATTTTAATGTTTCCAAGGATTTCATTAACATTGTTTTTTTGCGTATGATGGGAGAAATTGAACTGAAGGTGCTGCTATGCTAAACAGGTCAATAAAAAAAAATTACAATAAATAAAAACTGTATGCTCATTTATAAAAATATTGGTTGTTATAGGGACAAATCAAAAGATGAAATAATTTCAATTTGTTGTTTTATTATAACTGTAATACTATAATTTTAAGACACCCTTTGAAGATAAGGATATACATTCCTTCATAGTTCCCCTGCGTCTCGTTTTTCCGAAAGAAGCCGAAACAGTGCGAAGTAGCTCAGTTGGTGATCATCACGCGATACTTCGATGTAAATAAACACAGCGTGACGTGATGTAACATGCGCGTTTATCCAGGCTGTTTTGCAGATTTTCAAATGCGGTGATGCTCAAATCAGCGTGAACCAAACGAATGTCGCTTTATATAGCACTTCATCACGATGTTAATGTTGATTTTAACAAGGGGGTCAGATTCGTTCAGAGAACAAAAAAACCAAACAGACCCTGTTAGTTCACTATTGGTCCAAAAGGTCCAAGTGCCCACCTCTGTCTTAACACTATTGGCTATCCGTCTCCGATTCTCATCGCTGATTGGCCAAAGCATCTGTTGTTTCCGCTGCATGTCAGCTTCACTGTGGCGTTTTGTGAGGACCTCTGTTGATCCGAATTCAAAACACAAAATCTCTGGTTAGTACAAATCTCGAATCGTTAAACCTTAAGCTGCACATTTCCTACATACGTTACATATATATTTCTGTCAGGAAGTGAGAAAAGTTATTGTCATTGCTCAGTTTATTGTCTTTGAAGCGTTGCATTGATAGATAGCGGTATTGGCTAAGCTAACAGACTGTGGAGGTAGTTGATATGATGAAATGTTGAACTGACAGCTGTGTTTTCTCTGACACTCTCTTGACGTGCCTTTGGATATTCAATTATGTTACTTTTATGGTAAATGAAAATAAACGAAGAGCTACTTACATTGCTGTGTTGGTAATACATGTGTTTACATCCTATAGTTTGGTTACAAGTAAATATTAAAGGAGTTTATTGAAGTATTTTCTTTTGTTTATCTCGATTGTCGTAACAAGTCTGTATTATAGATCGTTTGCAGGATCAATACTTAATAGAAATGGGTATGTTGTGCAGATTTAGCTGAACTAGGCACATCTGTGCCTGATTTGTTTACATCTGTCTGCAAGGTGGATGTTCTGTAGTAGGTAGCTTATTGTGTCTGTTGAATTGAAAGTAATACTGAGATCAGAATAATCAATGAGGTATCTTTGCAGTGGTGTTTATTGTAAGGGTCAAGTGAAAACCATGACTCTAACTTTTAATGCTCTGCTCCTACAGGATCCTGAGTGGTTGGCCATGGCGTCTGACTCCCCGCGCAGACCGAGCCGCTGTGCTGGTGGGGTTATAGTTAGAGCACAGGCTGCAACGTAAGACCATAATTGCTCTTTTGTGAATTAAATGACAGTCGTAAAGCCAATTTAGTGATTATCAGCATTGTAAATGTTAAGATGTTGGTTTCTAATAAACAAAAAGGTGTTAAAACATTTCATATCAAGCTTTTTAGGTTTGGTCTGGGGCCTGTTCCATAAAACAAGTTTACCAAATAAGCCAGACTTATGGCAGATAGTCTGACTTATTTTAATACAAAATAACTGCCAATAAGTCAGTCTAACTGAAATAAGCCTGGCTTATCCTCTAATCTTGGTTTATGGAACAGGTCCCAGGTCTCTTCTTGTGTGGTTATATTATTTTCATGAGAATTGTTTTCACTAATTTGCAGGGAGCAGTCGTACATGGAGAGCGTAGTTACGTTCTTGCAGGATGTAGTCCCTCAGGTAAATGTTTTTTTTTTTTTTCTTAAAATTTTGAAGAAGTTGTATGAAACTGGAGGTTTACCTTTTTAATGTGTGTTGTAATTAAAAGTCAGTGTTAAAGCTTATTTATCAGTGCATTTTTGTTGCAGAAAAGTTCAGAGCCTATGGAAGACTATATTTTTAGTCGAGGGATAGATAGTGAGAGCAAGAACAATTTTGTTCGAAATTTTCCAGCCTGCATTAATCTTTGAATTTTCAGGCGTATACTGGGACACCTCCAAATGATGAAAAAGAGAAGATAGTTTGGGTCCGTTTTGAAAAAACAGACATCAATGGTAAGTTTTTGCTTTATGTTTTGATTCAAGACCAGACCAAAAGAACCAGGGGCCTGTTCCATAAAACAAGTTTACCAAATAAGCCAGGCTAATGTCAGATAGTCTGACTTATTTTAATACAAATTAACTGGGAATAAGTCAGACTAACTGAAATAAACCTGGCTTATACTATAATCTTGGTTTATGGAACAGGCCCCAGTACTACTAAATGTTGTGGTGGGGAAAAAAACTATTTAAAAATGGCAATGGTGAATTACTCCTTTACTCCAATCTTCAGTATGAAACAATCCTTCAGAAATCATGTAATAAAACATTTTTATAATTACATTTTTCATTCATGTATTTTATCATAATATATTTACTGTTCTATGTGAGCAATCTAATACAAAGAAACAACTAATTTTCTAAAAAAAAAATTTAATATTGATGTTACATAAATTCTAAATGGGCCAGTAGTTCATTTTTATCTTGTTATATTGGTTTAGCAAAATTAGTTGGATCATCTAAATGCTAACCATGCTCCTATTTCCAGCAAAAACATCATGAGTAGATGAGATTTTATAATTGTATTGGCCCTTACATTGACAGCCATGATCTTTTTTTTTATTTTACACTTTCTTTTTGTCCAAAAAAAAACAATGGTGCTATATATTGCCAGCTTTTGAATCCTTATTTATGTGTTGCATTGTTCTGATCATCTGCAGCTTGTTTGTTTATTTAGCTGTTTACAACTTGCGTCAATCCTTTGTGAATTACTTGCTTTGTTAATTATTTGTTATACCTTTGTGTCATTTCTGACAACTTGTGTTTCTTGCACTGTGTCCAGATGTGGCCCGCTTACCAGAGTTCCAAGAGATGCACGGCAGCGGCACTGACCCGCCTCTCTGCTTGATGATTGGATACACTGATGGAATGCAGATTTGGAGCATATCAGTGAGTGCATTTTAAATGGTGTCTCTTGCCTGCACTACACTGCCTTCATATTTGCCAACTACTGTATGTAGTAGGTTAAAAATAATACGTGAAAGGAGAGGTATGTATGTATTCACAGCATTAATAAAAAAAAAAAGTAGGAAAATACACTTTCTGTATGTCTGCCTTGAGGGATATTCAGACTGACTACATTCACATGGACAACAGTAATTTAATTATTTACTTAATTCTGAATAAGACAATATTATGATTTAAATGTTCGCATGAGTTTTCTGTTTTTCATAGATCGGTCAATGGCAAATGTCGTTATGCCACCTGACATCCCCGCCACAATTTCACGTATAAACATATAGTTCATCTTTATAATGAAGCCATTTAAAGTTTTGGGTGTTTCATTTTTAATTTTATGAAAACTTAAAGTGCAGTTAATTATTTGTACATACATACAGCTCTTTTATTTGCTGTCAAATGGTTGACCGCTGCCGTGTGTGTATCCGGTCGCAAAATGCGGGGAAATTTTTACACAACAGTATTAGTTTGATTAATGTCTCCATGTCTGTACTGCACTTCAATAATGTGACTTAAATAGGAGTCCTCTCACTGAGTCCTCTTAATTTGATTTGTGTTTACTTTTCTTATAAGTTTAGCCAGAATCAGGTGATCAAAAATCTCTATTGTCTTAATCGTATTAAAATCGTGTTAAAAAGTATTGATGTTCATGTAAATGTACTGATTGACAGTGGTTTGCATTGACAAAGCTACTGGAAATCATCAATTTTTGGTGACTATAATGTGGAGATAGCGAAGCTCAATGGCGCAATCAATACGGCTGTACTGCCTGCTACATACTATTTGGTGTATACTCTATTTATTGTTGTTTGTTTTGAAAATAAATACAGATTTTTTTTTATTATTTTTTTTATTTAGAAATCTTAATATTGGGAAGAATTGCCTTGAAATTCTTAGCAATGCATATTACTACTCAAAAATTAAGTTTTGATGTATTTACGGTAGGAAATTTACAAAATACCCAATCTTTACTTAATATCCTAATGATTTTTGGCATTAAATAAAAATCTATAATTTTTATAAATATAACCTTTTAAAAAACCTTGCAATTTTTGGCTATCGCTACAAATAAACATGCTCCTTATGATTGTTTTTTTTTGTGTGTCACAGGTGTCACAAATGACCTAAAGATTGTGTTTGATATTACTCAGTTGCTGCATAATGCTTTGGGTTTGTTTCACCACTTGGTGTCGCCATAGACAAAGACAAGACTGTGTCCAGAAATACAGATTTTGCTATTGAAGTTGAGTTAAATTATGTCAAGATGCGTGTTAAGCTTTAAATCACCTCAAATGTTAAAAATAATAGTAACTAAACATGATATCGCTTCCCCAGTAAAGTAGTGAAAATGTAAATTTCAATTTAAAAGGTTTCTAATTATGTCATATTGTGTGATTTGTCACCCTGACTAAGCCTTTATTTTAGAGAATTATGAAAGTCCGGCCAGTTATCACTTTAGGAAAGCTTTGCACGCACTTATGTCATGAATTTGGAGGCTGTAGTGCATCATTATAGACACGACATCTCACACGTTTTGTGAAAGTGTTGAAAGCGTCACAGTGTCTGGCTATAAGTTGCCTGCAAAGTGTTTGTGACAGTTGTTGAGCCGACACCTTCTGTAATGGCGTTGAAGGGAGGAGCAGGAGTGACACTAGCCGTAGTACTTTTCTGCATTCCTGTGCATTAGCATCTTGGTGGAGCAGAATCTTTGATCGAGGTGTTGCTGGCTGGCAGGAGATAGCAGTTAGATTAGACGGGGCTAATTGAAGTGGTGTTGGAGTGGAGGGATGACATGCAATACACTGGAGGTGTTATCATTAAAGAAGCCCAATGCATTTCACTATTTTCTTCCGTCCTGGTTTGAGTGTGCAGAGACAGGTCTTTGAGAAACCTAAGTAAGCCTCTGTGGTGATGATAGTGCCACAGAATTAAGCATGTGCAGTGCTGATAAGGGATGCACAAAATTTTACATGATAGGCCTTTTAGATTTATTTAATTTAAATTTAATGGGATTAATCAATTATCAATTATATAATCAATTGAGTATTTGATTGTACAATCTTTTCCTTATTTTATACATTTACGTTATCTTTCTCATCACTAGTGTAAATTTGTAAATCACTTATTCACGTTTTAGTTAATTAATTGAGCAATCTACTTATTTTAAGGTGAAACAACATTAGATAACATCATTAAGCATAACTTTAGCAAATCTCAAAATTAATATATGTTTTTCATACTATACATTGTACTGCGATGTACTAAATTCACCTCAACTAGCAACCTTAACTGTTAATGTTAGTTATTAGTGATTTACTTAACTTTAGTTTAAATTAGTTAAGAGAAAATAGTATTAAGAATATACATTTTAATAGAGGTCATTTAGAATATATATATATAAATTAGTGGTGGGCCGTTATCGGCGTTAGACTCTTATCGCGCGATAAAAAAAATATCGCCGTTAATCTATTCACAAAGTTGGGTTGGGAGCTGGGTCTGCATTT
>JAUCMT010000028.1:11397636-11410251 GCA_032357475.1 Enteromius thamalakanensis
AAATACATTATTTTATAATTTAATAATATATTTATTATAATAATTTTTTTATAATTTTAAATATATAAATTTATTTAAAGAAATTAATACTTTAATTTAGCAAAACATGTTTATTAAAATCAATGGTGATATTTTTTATTTAAATGGTGGACTTTCTGTTCTTCAAAGAAACTTGCAGCAAATCAGCATATGAAAATTAGTTCTGAAGGATCAGGTGAAACTGACAAGGGGAGTAATGATGCTGAAAATAAATAAATAATTAACAGAATAAATTACATTTAAAAATATTTTGACAATTTAAAACAATTCTAATTATAAGAAAAAAATTTGGTATGTGTATTAAAAGTAGACCTTTGGAAAGATTTAAAATAAAGCAGCTAAATATTTTCATGTATAAATACCTGTTTATACTATGTATTATATATTATATTCTTCAAGAAAAATAAGCAATTTGAGTATTAAAAAAAAAAATAAACTAGTCTAGTCAAAACTAGTTAAGTATTTTTTTTTTCACTTTTTCCCCATCCTGTGTTTAAGCCTGTATGTAAACATTCATAATAATAAAAAAACCTAAGAGGTTTATCAAAATAAATACATATCTGATTCTGACCAGAAGAACGAAACAATAATGCCAGAATCATAAACGTGTTAAAAATGATTACGCATTAAGTTACAATCTTTTTAAACCATGAAAAACTTTTGAATGATATACAGTAGTTTATACTTTATTATGTTTTGTTTGTGTTTGCATAAAAGCCTTAGCAGTGAGCTAAATTCGCAGCTTCATAGCTTTCTTTGCCAGTTTCATGCAAAGCCAAAGTCATACAAAGTCCTTATCCATGTGGGCTTATGATTGATATTAGCTAGTATTAGCTGGAAAAGCCTACACGAAAGCATATTTCGAAAAACCCTCGGGTATAGTACGCAATGCTGACAACCTTTGACTTTCTATTTTCAACACACTATCAATTGGGACATAGAAATATATCAGAAATATATTTAGAAAGAAGGCAACGGTTGGTGTATTACTGAAGCAGTGCTGACCAGGTCATATTTTTCCACATACTGTATACTTCATAAAGTGACAGCCACAGGAAGTCTTAATGGGCTTAATTGTTTGTCCATTTGTCATAAACTAAAGCATGTACACAGTGTTTTTTTACTGTCAGGTGTTCAAGCTCAAAAATGCTGTTTAAAGGCATGCATAATTGCCTATGTTAAGTGCATAAGCTAATGGTGAAGTGCCTGCATAAGGTGCTAGCACAGCCGGTTGTGACTGCATTAGTGATGGGTGGACCCACTGCACTGACACCATGCAAAACAGCTAGATCTCCTCAGAAGGAGCCATTCACGTCAGCCCAAGGTAAACTTTCACTCTCAACACCACAAATCTCTCTTTATTTCACTTTAGTAAGATCCAGTGATGGAAAAAGACCACAGTGTTCTAGCCAGAGCTTGTTAAACATTACACACGGAGGCTCTGAGGGAACAACCAGGCCTTCTGGAGAAACTGCTATGAATCTTATTCATTTATTTTTAGCTCTGTTTCCAATATGCTTAAATGCTGTCATTACGGCATCAGGGTCGTCATGTGGTGAAAATGTAAAAACAACAATGCAGCTCATGTATTTTCTCTGTTTTTAAGAAATAGTTCACCCTGAAATGAAAATTCTGTCATTGTTGGGCGATATGAGCAAAATCTTATCACGATGTGAGTAATTTTGTTTCATGGTTACTATATATATATATATATATATATGTATATGTATATGTGTGTGTACAGTGCACGCCACTGATATTGGCACCCTTGATAAATCTGAGCAAAGGTGGCTTTGAAAATAAACCTGTTTTGTTTATCTTTTTGATCTTTCGTTTAAAAAAATTCTGAAAATTCTAACCTATCATTGAAGTTAAACAATTAAAAATGGGAAGAAAAACCCATGATGAAATAAATTTTCTCCAATACATGTTGGCCACAATTATTAGCACCCAAATATTGCTACGTCCTTTTCCTAAGATAAAAAGAGTTTGGAGAACACCTGATAAGAGAAAAGAGACTATTACTTAATCCAGAATCACTCCAGATCCTTCAGAATACCAGCTCCAAGATGGTGCTTTTCCTCTTTAGTTCACTTCACTCAGGGTTCAAGTCCCAGTGGAAGACCCAACCATAGCCAATTATAAGATTTCAAACAGAGTCAGTGAATTATTGATTTTTATCTGTTGGTATTTGATAGAAGCTTAATTATCTTTTGCAGCATATAAGAAATATATTCTTTAGTTTTTTCTTATTGTGTTAATGATTAAGGGATTTTGGCCTTTGTTTTTCCTGCTATATATATTTCTGTGAAACAGGAACCCAGGGCTGGATATTTTCATATCCATAATAACCCTGGAGTGCTCAAAATTGTGAATATATATGTGAATATACTTCAGAGATATTTTACTCATAAAAAATTCTAGGGGTGCCAATAATTGTGACCAAAAAGTATTGCTGAAAAAAAAAATTCACAATGAGATTTTCTCCCCATTTCATTTGTTTCACTTCAATGATAGGTTAGAATTTTGCAAAAAAAAAAAATGTAACAAAAGATCAAAAGGATAAACAATGCAGATTTATTTTCACAGCCACCTTTGCTCAGATTTACCAAGGGTGCCAATATTGGTGGAGGGCACTGTATATAGTATGTTTGGTTTGGTTTTTACACTATAATTTCCAGTTGTGGTCTGCTAGAATCTGCGGATACTCTGGACAAACATTACAACTCTGTAATTACTTGTTGCGCCTATATTACGTGTATAAACTTTTGTGCAGCCAGTATGCTCATTTGACCTTCCCTAAAACCAAACAAATAAATACGGATCTGTCGTACGATACACAAGCTAACCATACAACGCTGTGAATGTGGCTTTGTACTATCAAGAGCCTGACCAGTGAAAGAAAAGAAGGATCTCGAAACCGTATGAGGAATTACCCTTCTGCGTCAAAACTTTAGACAAACATTAGGAAATTTAGCCTTGAAAAAGATCGCTGCTTAAAGCTATTCTTGCTCAAAGGGAAAATCCCTATTTTAAGGTGTTACAAACTCATTATTTTAACATTTGACATGACTGAAGAAAGTTTCACAATTCTCTGACAACTTATTCTGTCTTCAACTGTTTGTATTGCAATTTGTAGCATTTTCAGAACAAGTTTTAAGCAACTGTCCACCACACATATTACCATATGAGGATGTTGCTATGTCACATGTCTGATTCTACAGGCTATTCTGCAAAACAGCTTTGCAAACGGTGGTTGGTTGCAGTGTCTGTAAATGACTAATGTGTCATTTCATCTATATGCGGCAGTGCTAGTGGTCATGATTTCCTTCCAATACATCTCTTTCCCTGAGAGCTTTGCTTGAACTATTAGCCCAAAAAAAAAGAAAACAGAAAAAAAACCCTAGACTGAAGTTACACGTTAAGCTTTTGACAACCCTCTATCCTACAATCTACAAAACTGATTACAGGATAGATGGTTCTCACCAAACCAAATGATGGACTGCAAATAAAAAAATATTTGAGGAAGGAAATACTGCAGATTATTTTGATAAATGTCATATCACCACAACTCAATGGCAAACAAAAAACCCCACTCTCAAATAACTATAGCTAAGTCCTAAATACGGCTGTGGCTCTTTCATAGGTATAACAGCGCTCAAAAGATTTCTTTCTTTTTAAATAAAGTTGTAGGAAACACTTTTAATGTGGAAAGGATGCATTAAATTGAACAAACATACATTATGATACTACTAAATATTTTAAATGTTGTTATTCTGAATCATCACTAATGATGGGAATAGTTTTTTGAGCAGCTAATTAACATATTTGAGTAATTCTTCAAAAATTCGACAGAATTTCTAAATTCCTCAAATATAATTTAAAATATTTTTTAAATAGTAACTATAATTTTACAGTAACAAGTTTGAGCATAAGAGACTTTCTTCAAAAATAAAACATCTTTCCCAGCTTTGAATTGCAGTAGTAGTCTAGTGGGTTTTCTTAGAACTCTCATGGTTAAATGGTTTCAAAAGAGCTATACCACAAAGTTGCTTGGGGTCAGAAGACTGCACTAACAACAGCTCAATGATTCATTCAAAAACACTTCAGATGTGTTACTACAAAAAAAATAAAAAATCTAAACGGCACAAGAACCAATTCTTCCAGAGTCTTTTAATATAAAACAGAGCACAGTACACAAATTGAAATGGAAAAGAAAACATTCTAGGCACTTGCCACGACAGAATAGTACTCTTCTACTTGTTAGATACACAAATAAAAATACAAAGTTTCTAGCTTCTGTCTCTAGCTGCGAGTGCAACCTTACAGCTGATAGCTTTAATAAAAAAAAATCTCAGATTATTCGTAAAACAGCACCACCCACATGTAATACAAAGGTACTGCAGTCTCTGAAGCTCTGATGCTTTTAAAAAAGGGTTTTTCGTGCTAAATGATGCACATCTGTGTTTGGGACCTGCTGATACAAGAAATTCAGATCCTTTTGGTCCCAAAGCACACAAATGTCTCAGTCAGTGGTGGTGCGACGATACCAGAACCGTGCCCTGAAGTCGTCACTGCAGGTCATGAAGCCGGGGTTGGTGGGCGAGTGTACGATACAGCGCACAATGTTATTGTGGCCTAATGAGAGCAGGTTTTTCCTCTCAGCTGTGCGTGAATCCCAGCAGCACAAGCTGATGGTACGCTCGTCCGGCAGCAGCACGTAGTCCTCGGTGTGGTTGAAAACACCCTGAGTGCGGTGCGTTTGTCGCCCACTGAGACCCGCACCTGTGTGACAGGAAACAGAATGAGGGTAAGCTGGCAGCAGAGTGCGTAAACCATCGTGAAGAAAAAAAAGACTGGACAGAGGGTATGATGACAGATATGGTATTTCCAACATGTGTGTCAAGAGTTTCCATTTACGCTAAACTGGTAAATAAAACGGAACATAATATTAACTATTAGCACTTTTTACAGTCAGAATTTATTCTTAATTTAAACCTATTTTACCTGTGTACTTGACTAAAGTCCGGCCTGTGGAAATTTCCCAGAGTTTAGCGACAGAATCCTTCCCGCTGGACAAAATATACTTGGAGTTCTTGGAGAAAACAGCCGAGCAGACCTCAGCTCCGTCATGGGCTTTCTCAAACGTGGTCACGCACCGGTTCGACACTCCGTCCCATAACTTGATGCTGCCGTCTTTGCTACAGGTGACGTAGCTGTTTGCGCTGGGATTGTAACAGACCCCGCAGATGGTGTCTGTGTGCTGATCCAGAGGGTTGCAAGACACAAAACACTGGAAAGTGTTAACATCATAAAGACGCAAAGTTGGGTGCTGCGTGCCGACTAGTAAGAAATCCCCAGATGGGTGGAAGGAGATGGAGCGCAACATTTCAGCTTCCTGTAAAAAATTGAAAAGGAGGAACATTGCATGCGAACATCAATGAATGAAGCACTCATGCTAACCTACAGACATGATTTAGCTTGATTTTATACCTGTATGTGCTTGAAGGCTCTTTTTGCAGATGGTTTTGAATAATCAAAGAGTTTAAGAGTGTAATCACGAGATCCAGAGGCTAAGATCTGCTCGGTTGGGTGAAAAGCCAGGCATGTGACCTCATCTACATGATCATACAAGGTTCTGATGACAGGGTGGTTCTCCATGTTCTGCTGGGCCGTTTCATTCATCATCACCTAAACCGGAAAACACAAACTGCACAGTCAGGTTGGAATAAACTATATAATATTAAAGTCATCATTCATTTATTGTGCAGTGCATGCAAAGCTCAAAAGATACATAAAATCTATTACATGCATTTAGAAAAGAAATAAGGCGAGTGGAAGAATCAACTCAGCAAGGCACTCGCCTCAAGAGGCATGGCGCTTTTGGCCAGCATGCGCTCAGTGTCCAGGATCTTAATGGAGGCGTCAGCAGAGCCTGTGGCTATGAGCTGCCCATCACGGCTGTAGGTGGCCACACGGCACGGACCCTTATGAGACGTCACATAGCAGGTCTCATACTCTGATGCTTCTGGGGACATGGTTTGTACGTCAGCATCAAATTCCAGGTCGATGCCCACACCGGGCGCCACGGTGTCTGAGCGGCCAATGGCATACTGTACCGCACTGTCATCGTTCTCCATTCCTATGAAAACAGATTAAGAAGAACTGTGTCAATAAACATTTCTTCAGCGCGACAAAGCTGCCTTAATATCTTTTAAAATGATTCATACTTGTGCGGTAGTAATCAATAAGTGTACAGGTATTTCTCCCAATAGGTCTCGTCAAGGCTTTGACGAAAGAAGAATTGCGTATGTTGCAAAGCATTTTGGATTTACATTTTTTTTTATTTTGGTAAGAGTAATTTATTACTTATTTATACATTATCTCCCAGTTTCACAGACAAGGCTTAAGCTAGTCCCAGACTAAATTGCATGTGTGAGCCGTCTCAGATGAAAATATCTTGCTCTGACATATCTTAAAAAGTGTCATTGTTCTGTGTTAAGATGCACACCTGTAATATTTTCTTATAAGGCATTTTTGTAAAAGTCGCTTAAATATCTTAATTTAACTAATGCCTAGTCCTGGCTTAAGCTAAGCCCCGCTTGTGAAACCGGGCCACGGTGTTCTTTTATAGACCTCACTGGCCTGTATATTGTTTTTTTTATAAACGCTTTTATGTTTTTTGAGTGAAAGTGTTGAATAAGATCTTCTCTTTCTGGCTGTGAGATCACAAAACAATGGTGAAAATCCCCCAAGCCCGGCTCACAGGATGTGTTAAACATACGTTATCTCACTGCCCTGGCTCCCTCCACTTTGGAAAGGCACAAAAGGCTTTTGCATTACTGCGTTTGTGGCTTACCTCAATCCCCATTCACCCGAGTTTCAGATCCAGTCTCTACACCCTAAATTACTGTCTGCGTATATTTTATATTCACTCCAAGCTATAAATTACTGTCAGCACACTTCACACTGTGATATGCACTTGCATAACCTTTCCATGCGCAAAAGCAGAGAAAGATGTTCGGTGTTTCTGTGCTTATTTAATTGGTTTAATACCTTATCTGACTTGCATTTGCTTGGTGTTTGTCCTGTTTGTATGTGTCCCTCATGTGATGTACACTTACATTATCATTGCATGTGGGACCAGTACGGATTCTATGGCTGTATTGCTCTCATGGGTCTATCTGTCTGGCAGTTAATAAGCCGAGGAGCCATCATAATGTCACAAAATGCCAGAACCCTTATTTAACCTCTGGTATTACTCTAACCCTAAGCTCTAGTAAAACACAGTCTTGGGCGAGATGCTGCTATGATGGATAATTTATGTGGTCTTTGTGCTGTTATTTAGTTTATTTCTTGTTATATTTGAGTGTTTTCCTTTGTGTTGCAGGCTGCTACCCCTGTCCTGGGCCCAACCTCAACCCTATAGCTCTGGGAAGTCGGTGGTTGGCCTATGCTGAGAACAAGGTAGTATAAAGGACCAGTATTTTAAACAACTCCAGATGCACCAAGAATACCTTTTTTGTTTTTTTGTTTAGTAACGCATTTTGTTGTGCCCCATGCAGATGTTTTAAGCTCAATAACATGCCATTTGTAAACCCTCAACAGCACCTGATAGTCAGCCAAGGCCTTCTTTAAGATTGATTTGTTGCTAATAGTTTACTGCTTTGCTTAACCTTAACTAAAAATGCAGTCATCTTATAAATGATTTTATTTCTTACGAAGTGCACATATCATTATAAAGACAATGTGTGTCATATCAATATGCGCTAACAATATAATATGACATATTGTTATTAAGTAGACCCTTGATTCTCCATCATTTATGTAATGGGTGCAGTTTGTTTGCCTTAGAGAGGCCACTTGCTGCTTAATAATGGACAGATGGGACAGTGTGTCTGGCCAATGGCAGCTGAAGTGTTGTATAGGTCTGGGACATGGACCCTAGAGGGAGTGCGTTGTAGAATGAGGCTGAAGAACTGTTTGTTGTCCTAATGGCATCCTCCTCCTCCTCTTACTCACCGTGCCCGCCTGCAGACGTCCTGGCGCGGGCTGTGACAGGCCTCTGTGGGTTAATGAGTGCTGGGGAGCTGAAAGGTTCTGGATGATAATGTGACTCTGTTCTGTCTCTGTTTGTGTGTGTGTAGCTGATCCGGTGTCATCAGTCCCGTGGTGGGGCCTGTGGAGATAATGCCCAGTCCTACACTGCCACTGTCATCAGTGCTGCTAAAGTGAGTATGCACTTCTTACTGCTGCTGTGACAAGTCACAGTCTTCAATACTTGGTAGTGGCATGAAGTATTTTGCCAACCTAAGCCATAAATAAATGTCAGATAGATAGAATAAGCAAACTTTTCTAGTAATGCAAAAAAAGAGGTTTGGTAGATATGAATTATAAAAAAAAAGATGCTTAGACACTAAAAGTACTTTCTGGTAACCTAACATTAATAGGTTATTTTTGTAAAACCTGTCTAGTTTAGAGAAAAACATTATTAGTCGTTATTGTTCGTATATAAATAAATTCATATTTTCTGAATGGCTTTAATGTCCAAATATGTTTTGAGGGCACATTAGTCCACATGTTTGACCAACACTTGTGGCATGATTTATTCACAGATTATTGTGCTTTCAGTCACTTGCTGACTTCTCGTTCTTAATAGCATTATTAATTTTGTTTTAGACGATTAAAACCACTCTTTTGTCATATTTTACATTTGTAACTGAAAGCATTACTCATTACACTGGCAAAACTTTTTATTGCTTCCTTTTTTTTAATCTTTAGCGCTTTAAGGACTTTCAGGATGCTCGCATTTTTATTTCTAAGACGCAATTGGCCTAGTAATCCTTAGCTGTGTCACATTCATTCTTGATAAAACTGGCAAGGAATCAGCTTTTATCTGGCTCTTGCAATTGTGTTTTTTTCTTTGCATATACTTGTGTATTTTCAGTCATGCTTTCTTTCCTGTTTGCTCTGCTCTAAATGAAGCTCATAATGTGTGCTGTTCCACTCACTTTATTCATCATATAGCGTCCCAGAGCGGTCTTGGCGTAGTCCTCAGTGATTCAGAGACCCACTAGAGTTCATTTAGTGGTGCCAGAACCTTCGTGCTTAACCTTTCATATGGTTCCAGTCTCCTCTCCTGGTTGCTTAATTGATTTATTAAGCCCACATCTGTATTCCCCGGTCGCCGGCCTGATCACCGCCTAACGAGCGCTAACGGCTTACGTGAGAGAAGTGCCATTAGCCTTAATGGCGGTATACATCAAAAGGAGCACAGCAAAGGTTAGCAGAGAGGAAAACAAGGTTAAAAAAGCCTTGATACGCAGACAGGCCGTCTGCAGACGGGGCTGTGATTTATAACCATCTCCTCCGCTCTGACACACGGTCCCTGTGCTGAGTGGCTCTGAGTGCGGCCGTCTGGGGGCCAGGGGGCCATCTCCCATCAATCCTGTAACACAATCACAAAAAAAGGAGGGGGAGGGCGCCTTTTGCAAAATTGAATTCTTGCAAGGCACAGATTGTGTAAATGAGTGCGATGTGACCTAAAGAGAGATGTCATTGTGCCAGCCACAAGTCTGCATGAGTGGGGTGCCCCAGGGCTCTGTTTTCAGACCTCTGCTGTTGTGAACTGTGTTTGGGGTAAGTGGATAGCACAGCTTAAGTAGGGTCTCCTCTAGTTCTCACTTAATGGAGTGAGCGTTCCTCTATGTGTGTGTCTGTCTGCCAAGGCCCCGGAGAGCTTAATCAGGCATTCAGGCCAAGCGGCAGCGTCAATACCTCGTGGCGCCTGTGTTTGTTGGGCCCTTTGGAAAATGCTCTGACAAGCCCACTAACTGACTGTGTGTAAATTGCTTTGCCCCATCAATTATTAAGAGAAGCGTTTGCCTCCTAATTGATCAACACTAATGTGTTTTCTAATCACTGCAGTTAGAGTTTTTAGTGCTAATCCAAACAGTCCCCATTGATCAGGGTCAGCGAGGGGAGGGGGCCGCCGGCTGGTGGCAGACACTGCACTGACTGCCGTGCCAGAAATCGGACATCTCTTCTGAGCTCTCTGCTCAGAGTAAACATCGACACTCACTCGCACAAACACTAACCTAACTCACACACCTGTCTGTTGACATTGCCTCAGACAACACGGAATGCAAACATGTTTTTTAGGTCATTGCTCAACAAAATCTCTGGATGTGCGAACATTGTTTGCAGAATTGATTTGAGTGTTGCAATAGTACTTGTTTTAGCTGGCACAAATGTTGCTGAATTACATGATTTTCTTTCAATCCTTTCATGAGTTATTGAATGTAAAATAATTGGTTTATAAAATAATATCTTATAATTCCCCTTTTTTCAACTTAACAAAATAAAACTAAATTGGGTAATTTTACTTGGTTTGCTGTTCAAGGTGTCGTGTTCTCAGCACCTTGGGATTGTCTTGGACTAACATTTATTGTATGGATAAATCTTTAAAGGGATGGTCATAGACCTTCGTTCATCTTTGGATATTTCGTTTATGTAGTTATGATATTTTTGCTGAAATCTGAGAGCTTTCTGACCCTGCATAAACAGCAGTGCAACTGAAATGTTTCAGGTCCAGCAAGGTATAAGTACATTGTTGAAATACTCAATGGTTCAACCACAGCTACGAAAGTACTTTTTGAGTGCAAGGAAAACAAAAATATCGACTTTATTCAACAATTTCTTTTTATTTCGTTACATGTTCACAGCTGACTGGGCCTTGTGTGTCAGTTGGAATACTATAAAGGATCAGAAAGTTCTCAGATTTCAGCAAAATTATCTTAATTTGTGTTCCGAAGATTAATTAAACTGCCCAAACTTTATCTTTAGTCTTGGTTAAAGATAAAATTATTGCTTCTGTGTCAGAAAAATCTTTGCATAACTATATAATAAACCACCACTGTATTTTGATTTTTAAATCTTTATAAAGTTGTGTCTCTCTCCCTTTTAGACGCTAAAGACGGGCCTGACAATGGTGGGGAAGGTTGTGACCCAGCTCACCGGTACACTGCCATCAGGGGCACCTGACGAGGAGGGCACTGCCCATAGTGGCACCCGCCGCAGCCCTCACCAGCCTGGTGTGGTCACCATCATAGACACACACACTGTGGGAGAAGGACAGGTAGGTGATGCGCGCTAATACACATAATCTGAACGTTTCTTTGCAGGGATGGGGACTTGTGAATGATGGGATTTCTGGCACGCAGCAGTATCACAACAGTGTATCCGTTCATGGTCATTTCTTCACCTATCTGACCTTGATCCGAAAGAACCCGGAGTCATTTCCCTTTTCTCTGAGATAAATAATCCATTAATCCCACTCATAACTCATTCAGTATTAGTGCTTCTTGTGGCCCGAGGGGTTTGTCATCACCTTGTCATAAGAGCACATGCTTCACCGTTCATTCACAGACTCTGCGCCAGGCCGCAGTCTCCTGATCTCATGATTTAGCCACTTCCTGTAGCTGTTTCCCTGCTTGGCTGGCACAACCATAGCCTTTTAGCATGAGATCACAGGCAGGTCACTACAGAAGCATTACGGAAAAGGTCTCTTTTTTCCTTTTCCACCAAGGCCTATATGTGTGTTAAACCCTTGATTCCCCAAAGACCCTACCACGACCCAATTGACATGTTACTCTTATGTAAAGGTGTGATATATTGTGCTTATTTATAAACCTATACCACTCTGAGTCAACACTTTCTAAGAGAGGTTTCCTGTGTTTATATCGCCATCCGCTCCAAAGCCAACCTCACAAGAAGCTGCACTCCTCCCAAAGCAGACTAGTCATGTTTTCAATGCAACACAAAGCATCTTTATGGAATGTACTGTCCGTGCCATTCTCCCGTGACTCCAGCAGTGGTCTTGGCAACAGTCTCAAAGGACATACACCCCACCCCCTCATCATCATCATCATCATCATCATCATCCACCTCTTGCAGCTCTGTATTTCCTGCAAGAAGTTTATTTGCTCTTTGGAGCTATCCACTCACTAATACTTTTCCAAAGCAATAGTATATTCCTCTACAGAACAACATTGTCTGTTTTTGCCCCTAATAAAAGAGATCTGGTTTGTGTCACAGGGGCATTTTTTTGCAGTCTGAAATAAATGTCTGGGTTTTAGAGCAAGGCTGTTTTCTGTTTGGACTGGATCCTATTAAAAGCTGCCTTGCTCCCTAATGCAACACTCCGCTAGATTTATCACTCTTCTCCCTGGCTGTCTCATGTCTGGGCTTAGTTATAATCTCTTTCATGAGCAAACTTAACAGAGGACCACTGACCAGAGAATAGCCCCTTATGAGCAACACACTCTTTTTTTCTATTTTGCTTTTGAGTTTAGTAGGCTATTTGAAAGATATCTGAATGTATATTGACATTCAATATTTTGGAGAAATGTTTGATATTTAAATACAAAAAAAACATTTTGGTTTATGAAATAAATTAACATTTACTTTTCTACTTTTTGTTGTTATTTTTATTTATGTATTGTTTTGTTTTTCATAAATAAACCTAATAGAAAAAAAAAAATTATATATATATTATTTTATTATATAAAAATAAAA
>JAUCMT010000028.1:11410297-11420860 GCA_032357475.1 Enteromius thamalakanensis
TGTTTCCCCACTTGTACGTCGCTTTGGATAAAAGCGTCTGCTAAATGAATAAATGTAAATGTAAATGTAAATGTATAGATATATATTAAAAAAAAAAATAAATAAATATATATATATATATATATATATTTTTTTTTTTTTTTATATATATATATATTTTTTTTTCTTTTTATTTTTTTCTATTAGGTTTATTGAATAAATAAAGAACAATCAGCTTTTTTCCTGGGTTTTTGTTTTTATATTTAGTTTATTAAATAAAGAAAAAATAACTATTCGTTCTTTCTCCTTATTCTTTTCTCTTTTCTTTTTCTTGGATGAATTACGGATTCACATTACGGTTCTTTTAACTGCGAGCTATTAATCTCTTTTGGGTATCAAAACGTGAATAGATACTACAGAGTTTCTTCCTGCTGTGTTTGTTTTAACTTCTTCAATATGGCACTTTTTCTTCCTGTCTGATACAGAACTGTTGCACTGTGGGCTTTGGCAGGATCTGCACATTGATCACAGTGGTCATGTGGGTTAGCCTTTATTTCTTTGAAGCCGTGTTCATAGAACACACCAACATATTTGCCGACATCTTTTAAAAAATGTCTGTTGAACTATTTTGCGTCATTTAAAGCTAAAATCTTCCAGTGTGGATTAAAGTAGACACAAGGATAATTGTTAAGCACCCGCAAGAGGGCAACATGTTTAAGGCTGAATGACATGAAGGGGAATGGATGATGATCATAAAAAAAAAAAAAATCACACACACATGGAAACCTTTTCAGCTCCATACAATGGAACACAACTTGGAACACACTTAGTTTTAAACAAAATGCCAAAACACATCTTTGTAAAACTGATTAAATCTTACGTAACTGTGACGATCAGATTGCACAGGCCACTGTAGAGCTAATGACCAGCTATGTGTCTAAAACACTAAGACGTGAAGTAAACAAGAAGTCAGCTTTTATTTATGTAGCTCCGTCAACTTACTGTAGCCTTATTGTGTGTGTTTTTTGTGGTGTATGTGTTTCAGGTTCTTGTTAGTGAGGATTCTGATGGAGAAGGAGTGATTGCGCATTTTCCAGCACACGATAAGCCTATATCCTGCATGGCGTTTAATCCGAGTGGTAAGTGAACACCTCATTTTGATGCCTCACTGAGTCCTACCAAAGCACAAAACTCTGGGCACTTGGTTGGCAGGGATTTACATGCTCTTAAAGGGGGCGCGTTGTGGCTATCCCTTGCCTTTTTGATTTAAAACAGTGTGATATACAGTGCATTTATTTGGTTAACAAAACAGTTCTCTTCCTAGTCCACCCAAAACATTTCTATAAACCAAACTCCAACCATATTGATCTGCTCTGGTAATCAACACTGTATTGCACTGGTTTGTGGAGGTTAGCCAATCATAAAAGAGTGCATTTTCATATAGAAGTCTTAAAGGTACAGTAGCAACCTATTAATTGGACAGTTAAGATTCTGTCATCTTCTACTTATCTGATATTATGTCTTATGTCCAAACCTTTATATTTCTTGCTTTTGTGGTATTAAATTGTGATATTGACTTCTCTTTTCCATACGTTTTTTGAAAGTTAAATTTTTAATGTTATAAAATGTTATTTTTGGTGGAGCTATTCCTTTAATAGTAAGAGTGAAAACTGTCATTTAAACTAAAGTTGGACTGTTTTTAATGCAGGAAAGACATAAAATGAGGCCCTTTTGAGAAGGAGTTGGTGGTGTCAGTCATGTCACCTTTTTACATGTAACCTCATCTTGTTCTGTAAGCGTTACTGTCTGCTTGGCCCTTAAGATCTGTTGTTCTGAAAAGCGCCCATTGTGTGTCTTCTGACGAATATACCCCCAGGCACATAGGTCACTGTCATTTCTCTCTCTTTTTCCTCTCTTTCCATCCTCTTTTTTTCTTCCCTCTTTTCTCTCCTTAACACGTAGTGGAATATTAAGCGATCATTGATCTTGTTCATGTCTGTCTCTCTTGAAGTGTATTGAGGTCAACAAAGCCTTCGGTCTCTTTCAGATATAATACCCCAAGCGCTGAACAGGTACAGTTTCAGACCTTAAAGATGAGAAGTGCGGTGCTATTTAGAAGGCGTAGGACAGGGCCATAATTCTTAGCGCATTTAGACAACCACGTCACAACATGCTTTAGTCATTATAAGGGCCGTTACTCATTACCTGCAGGATTTGGCACTTTGATATTTATTTATGTTTAGGATTTAATTTGAGGTTTCTTTCCTTCTTTATGTGACTTTGACACTAGGCCGTGGCTCCAACTGTTTCTTGGATGTTATAGAAAGATACAGTAAAACCATGGTAGCTTTGTCCTCAACCTGCCCTTGAACGAGCTTCTTGGCTCATTTCGATAGGCAGTTATCTGATCACTTTTACATTTTACATATGGTCATGTTTGTTTCTCCGGATATCCAGTCCAGTCACAATGGCTCATTGTAAAGTGTGTGTCGCAGATTGAAAGTCTTTCTAATAAGAAGGTGCTGAAAGCTAATGATAGCCATTGCCCTAAGTGAAATCCTTCACATATCTGTCCTTACTAAGAAAAACTAAGAGAGACATGCACTATTTCCTTACAATCTTTTAGGAACCCAATGCAAAAATGATCTGCACCTGGAGCTATCTTAGTACATCAAAACATTTCTGATGGATGTTCTGTATCAACCGCACAGCATTAAACCGATGCCAAGCCATGCCACAAATCCTGTGCCTGTAAGCTGTGACTGCGCTTGGCAGCTATAATGTTATAAAGGGGATTTATGCAATTGGCTGGATTAGAACAAGTAAATATAACTTATTAATATATGATTGATTAATGAATTAAAATACTATATTTATTATAAAATAATTATGATCTACTTATTTTTAAAATTAAATACATTTTTATTTATAAAAATGCATTCTATTTAAACATCTGTACTGTTATTGTCATTGTCTTATTTATTTCAAATTGTCAGAAAATTGTTTATGCAAATAGTTATTATTCAAGTAATTTGTCAGGTTATTGAGACTTAATGTCTGGTTTACTTTTAGTAATTGTATTTATTTTCTATATTAATTTACTAAATCATTAATTCATTCATTATTCGTTCTTCCTTCTCAGTTTGGAGCCACCATATTCTTACCTTCTAATTTTTCAGCTTTATCAAACCATTACGTTCTTTTGGTTCCTGTAAAAGATGAAGAAATAACACACAGTGATCTACACCCTTCTAATTAGATTGTCTAATTTTGACCTCACTTTGGACAGAATGTGTTTGTCTCTAGGTGGCGCTATTGGTTAACCTTTAGACCTCAGAGTAGCAAGATACCTTTTCTCCATTAGCATGTGTGGAGCAGAAGGTGGAGGTGAAGACGGTGTCCTTTCACTATTGTCAGCTGCACTGGAACTTACAGCCCGGTAGTCCTTTTATCTTCATGAGTCAGAGAAACGTGCTATGGATCGTGGAGCAAAGCAAACATACAGTCAACAATCAGGGCCTGCTTAGGAACATTTCTTGTACAAATATTAGTGCAAATGTGTGTTTTTCTTAGATCAACAAAGAATTGAAGGTCACAATAAAAACAAGTGTGACTACTTGACCGTCCTGTCAAGCTGAAATCCTGTAGAGGGCATTATGTAAAGGCTTGACAGTAATGGTGTAAATGCTTGTGTGAGAGACACATTACCAGTATTATCAGTAGAATCGTGAAGATAAGCAATCATATTCCATAATTTCCCAGCCAAAGTGCATTTATTATTTGATAGCTTTTTTTTTTTCTCCAAGTGGTACATTTTGGTAACACTTCAGTATAGGAACCCATTCTCACTATTAACCTGTTTACTAGCACAATCTACTGCCTATTTATTAGTACTTACAAATCTACACAGTACCTAACGTATTAAACTATTACCAAGCAGTAAATTAACAATAGTTGATGGTTTGAAAATAGCGAGAGTTGAACTTGAAAATAAAGTAAGACCATCATTTCGTAGTTTTTTTAATTTTGTTGAGAACAACTTTTTTTTTGACACAAAAAATGTTGGTAAATATATATTTGTGTACACAACCACTCAAACATTTGCAAATGGTAATATTTTTTTTTTAAGAAAACTCTTATGCTCATTGAGGCTGCATTTCTTTGATCAAAATACAGTAAGAACTGATTTTTTTTAATTTTTATAAATTTGATCAAATAGTTTTCAGCAGCTGTTACTTGAGTAAGTATCACATGATCATTCGGAAATCATTTTAATAGTCATTTGTTGTTCAAGAGACATTCTTGTCAATGTTGAAAACCATAAAGACTTTTTTTTTTTGTCTACAACTCTTTAATGAATTTAGATGAAATAACATTGTTTTTTCAGTCACCTTTAACCAATGTAATGCTTTAATAGGAGTGTTGAAGTGTTGAGTGGCTAACTGAAAAATATAGTAAAAGACCCTTCTCTGTTTTAAGAATTATTGGTTCTTTTTGGTTTCTCATTCTGTAAGGTTTTGGTTACTCTTTCACTGAAGATTTTTGTCCCGATCTATAGGGAGGCCCCAGTCCTATTCTCCCGAGGGCTGAGCCCCTAGTGTGGCCCTTTGTCAGGCGTCCTCTGCCCTCGTGTGGAAAGTGCTCCGGGGCGGCTTGTTTTAGATAACAGCGGGGTGCTGTAAACTTCAAACAGTTTTACCTTCACCTGTCAACTTTATTCAGAAATAATGGGATGTGTCTGTTATCACCTCATTTGCTCAGGCATAAATCGAAAGGGCTATAATAATTGTTTTGAGTTATGAAATTGTTTGGCACCAAGAAGGCTGGAAAAAATCCCCGTAGTTCTCAATACAGGAAAAAAAACCCTCTAGATATGCTGACTAACAAGGTCAGGCTGAACGTTCCCAGAGACTGGTGTTCATTCTGTAATTTACGTTCCTGACATCATTAACACATGATCAAAAACAGCTCTTTGAGATTTGCAAGAAATGCCTCCTCAGCACTGTGAAGGAACATAAACGGCGGATTGGTTTTTTTTTTTTAAGTGAGAAGTTTAGCCTCGTCCGCCTGGCCTGACTTGTCCAAAATTAACTGTGTTGAAAGTGTCACTCTGGCCACAGGGACGACCGCAGCTCCATCCGGACGGTTTTGATTTCAGAAAGGGAAAAGGCCGACTTGAAAAGAAACAATGTGGCGACTTGACATTGACTCGAACGTGCAAACCTTCACTGAAAACAAAAAAATCATAAGCACTTGTGTAAGAAATCCAACTCAACAGTGTGTGTTGGACGAAAAACAGAAGGGCGAGGGTAGAAAATGGCGGCCAGTCGGGTAGCTGGCGCTTGTGCTGTGGTGTTGGAACTTCTATTCATAGGCGCATAATTAAAGGATGCTGCTTCGAACAGCAGCGTGCAGGACTCACTTTAGCCAGAGTATCTGTTTTTCACTCCTTGTCCTCTTTTGCTCTCTCTTCTTCCCTTTGAGAATGTTTCTCCAGAGTTTAAATGGCACTAAACTGGTCTTAATCGATAACAGAGTGAGGGTTTGGTGCGAGGGTGGACAGGTCTCACGGCCCATGAGACTCACTGTGACTCCGCTCAATCACGGAACTGATAAGCATCAAGGAATCTGCTCTTGCGAGGCAGCTTAGTTTAGCTCAGTTCATTCTGGCAAGTGTTTGCTTGCGGGGAAGGGTGATCTGAAGTGCCTGTTTGTCTGTTGCGGATGTGGCCTTTCTTGCACCCACTCCCATGAGTCACTTACAAACACCCAGCTGAAGTGTTTTAGATTTTACATTCATGTTGTCTAGAAAACAAAATATGAAGCTAAAAAAAGAAAAAGAATGAAAAGGTTACGATATAAAAAATAAAATATTTACTTTTTTTTTTTCTTTTATGGTGAAGGCGACAAAACAACATAATTTGCAGTTCTGTTTTCCTTGAGTTTGTAATAAGCCATGTCTTCATGCAGAGGTAGCAATTAAGGATGGATCTGAACTCTTCTGCTTCATTGGAAAAGCTTGTTTTGTGGAGTTTAGAACCTTTGGTAAGGTTCACACACAAATGTATCTGTCTGTGTGTGTGGGTTTTAATGGGGCTATGACCGTGTATCACATTCCATTTTGTGCCGTGCCTGAGCACAGTGGGACAGTCAGCAGGGATTAAAGGCCCAGGCTGAGATGTCGCCTTTTAATGCACATTGCAAGTGAAGAGCGTGGACATTAGTGGAATTTGCCTGGAGCATGAGCTTTATATTATAATGGTATTATGAAATCTGGTGGTGTGCAAATAGATTTTTTTCAATGGCTTTTATTATTTATTTATTTTTTTTTTGTGAAATATTTTTCCTCCATATATAGAAGTCCAATCACTTTTTGTTCTAATAATTTTTATTTTTATTTTTTTTAATTTTCATTTTAATTTTTTTAATTTTTATTTTTTTAATTTTAATTTTTTAATTTTTAAATTTTTAATTTTTTTATTTTTTTTAATTTTTTAATTTTTTTATTTTTTAATTTTTTAATTTTTAATTTTTAATTTTTTTATTTTTATTTTATTTAATTTTTTGTTACTTTTTAAAATTAATTTAATTTAATTTTGTTTCAATTTATTCAGCTAAAATTAAGAGTTTACATTTTTCTGGCTTTGAGCAAGGATGACCTTTTAATCAACAGATTTGTGACAATTATTTTATATATTTCAATAAAAAAATAGAGATAGATAGATAGATAGATAGATAGATAGATAGATAGATGGATAGATTTTAAAAAGTCAGTAAAGCTACAATGTTAAAAAAAAAATCCATTTCCAGACATATTAATTGTCCAACAAACAAACTAGAAGTTGTCTCTTGGCTATTTATTTTAATGGTGTTTCCAAAAGATGGTAAAAGCAGTGTCTTGTGAAGTCTGTACCTCAGTTTGTAGTTGTAAAACCTTAGCCAGACGCTTTGGTTTTAAGGCTTCAATGGAAACATCCTCCCTGATCCCCCCCCTTCCATTCCTCTTGACCTGAGAAGAGTTACTTCTCTTCTTCACCTCTAGTTTCTTGCTTGTTTTTGTAGGAAGGATTGCCTGTGTCGACCACGTTTTGCTGACAGCTTTATGCGTTTGCGCTTAGAGGCTTTTTAGCAGTTGAATTAGTTTGGTTGTCCGGATGGCTTTATTTTCCAAAAGTTCCACCAGATTCCCAAGGAACATCCGACGCTAGTTTTCCAAACACCTCAGCTGCAATGAATGATCCATTGTCCTGAGAAAATCCTAAGGTCATCCCCCAAATTAAGGGCATTAACGTTGAAGCGTGGTATAAAGAATAGTGAAATCATATTTGCTGTGGTAAATGTTTCAGAGGATTAATTAGCTAACAGAACCCTTTAAAATAAAAGAGAGCGCTGAAATGGAAAGAGATTATAGCGACTGTCTCTTTCCTGAGAAAGGATTACTCTCTTTCCATACTCCTCCTTTCTGCAGTCAGACTCTTATCTAGAGATTGCGGTTTAGCTCATTTATTTGGGGCTTTCAAAAATCACACAAAGGCCTGTTTTAGGCTGACTAAGCTTTTCAAGGAGACTGTGCTTTTCCACCGCTGAGCATAAAATAGATTTGTACTGCTGTCAAGCATCAGCTGCATTTTGTGGCTGTAGACAGATCCACAACAAGAACCTACGAGAGCGATTTCATGGCTGCATAAATTGTTAGCTGAGGATAACAAGGCAGTGTTTGCAATTAACACTTGGCAAATGCTGCATGGAATTTTTTTGGCATCGTATATAATGTTGTCATTTGGCCTATGCTGATATAATACATGATGATAAATTGTGAGATCATGAGATGATGATCTGACTTGTGTAAATGAAATTGAAAGAATCTAATTTTTTACTTTAGAAAATAATTTTGTCTTGAGCGACTTATATGAACTTTTATCTCCGAGTAAACTTTTTTCTTCGCTTAGGAACTCTGTGGTCACACGTATATGGAAATCATCTTCATCTCTTAATTAACCAATTAAAGATCACCTCCAATAATGAAGATACAATATACTTCTGTAATGAAATTATTGTTACTTATGAATGTCAATGATAATAATTTCTTTTTTCTTTTTTCTGTAAAGTGATGCTATTCTGATACTTTTGATTCATTCTTCTTTCTCCTGAAAGCTTTAAGCTACAAACTCTTTTAGAGTTGCCACCATGGTGAGGAATAAACATGTATTCCAGTTTTTTAAAAGTGGGTTCTAGTGCTGTTCTTTAAAATTTCAATAATTCTAATTCAAGTGATAAAGGATCAGCGTTTAGTATAACTGTAGATTAACCCTGCCTGTTTTAAAATGATTAACAGTTAAAGAGTTCATTAGAAATGTAGAAAAGTAATCAAAAAGTAGTCAAAAGTAACCTTCCCAACTATATACACTCTCAGAAAAAAAGGATACAAAAGCTGTCACTGGGGGTTTGCCCTTTCAAAAGGCACACTTTTGCACCTATTAGGTACAAATAAGTTCACTTTATGTAGTAAGATCTACCTTTAAGGTACCAGAATGAACCCTTTAGGTACAAACATGTTCCTTTTGAAAAGGTACCGCCCCAGTGACAGCTTTTGTACCTGTATTTCTGAGAGTGTATATAAAGTTGGGAAAATAACTTTGCAAACGTAATAGGTTACTGAGATATTTGTGTGTGTGTGTGTGTGTACAAAATATAACTTATCAACTGAAAGTCTGATGTCTATTATTAGACAGAAATTCCTCCACAAACAGCTCAGGAAACGTAAGTAAAAAAAAGTGTGCAGGTTCCGTGTGGGCCTAGTGATAACCTCCACATCCATCCTTCCTTAATGTCTGACCTCGCAGTCACCTTGGTTACGCCGATTCTCTAGAATGTGAATTTCGTTGAAGTGTTGTATTAAAGTAATAATTGCCTCCTGCAGAGAAAAGGCCTTTATGATCTATTAATATTCAAGCGCTTACAGGTGGTTTGGCTGTAAAGCAAATACATAAACATTCTCCTTCGTTACGCTTGAATGTGGATGAAATGAACCATGGGCACCTTTTTCCTCCTCCCACCTACTTTTTTTTTCTCCCTCCCTTCCTCAAAGCTCTCAATTGAATTGTGGATGTGGTTTCGTAGCTAAGAGCGTTGAGTGCCTCTCCAAGCCAGCATGCCCACAGGAGCAGTGTACCATGTTTAAAGAGCATATCCTTGGTACCAATGTGCCTAGATAAACAGTATCCCTGGCCGCACGATGCTGTGAGACGTGCTCGCAAGCCCCCTTTGGAATCCGCAGCAGTCATCCCTGCCGGCCCGAGGAATGGAAACTGGAGACGGCATTACATCTGCCCGGCTCACCGCGAAACACTGCACAGTCACCACGCCAGGCCCCAATCTGCCACCCCGTCCTCGACTCCACACACACACACACACACGAGCCGCCTCCAGGTTGGATCAAACAACCAAGCTTTTAGAAGTTCTCACTTAGTCTGTAAAAGATTAACAAGTTATTGACTGCATGTTGACCCATGCCGGTCTCCTCCTCTCTCCTTAGTACTGTTATCTGATGGTTGGAGTGAGGGTGGCCTCCGGACTAAGTGAGTGTTGCTCGCTCCAGGCTTGAGTGGGTGGCTTTGATGTGAAATGTGCAACCCTATGTGTGTGTGTGTGTGTGTGCATGTGTGTTCCACAGCTTTCATAAACACCTCTACAAGCGCAGCATGACAGGAGAGGAGGCCGTTCAATGGACTCACGAAGGACCACAAACACACATGCACGCACGGTCGTGCTTTTACAACTAATGTGGGCAGCCACAAGGACAAAGTGCTGTGATTGATGTGTTTATTTGTTCTTTTTTTTTTTTCTTTGCATAAAGTTCGTGTCTGCGGTATTAGAGCGCACCGATTCCCAGCGTCCGCGCTTTAAAGGTTTATCCACATGTTTATAATTTGAGATTTCCTCTTTTTCAAAGGTCCTAGACGAGTGTTGTTAATTTGAAAGGGATACTTTTGTTTCAGTTCTCCGACTTTGCCAAGTTGGAGGCCTCTTGCTTGTCGCGGCTGCTGAGATCATGGAGTCAGTCGGGGAGAACGGCTAAGAGACTTTTGAAATAAAACATGAGTGTGAGGAGGTTTTGCAGATGTTTTGTGTTTAAAGACTTGTTAAGGGGAGAACAACAAAACCATGAATGCAAGTATGAAGAATTACTGTACAGTTTTTGGTGGCGAATACTGGTTTGTTTGGGGCACTTTTTAGCGAGAAACGGCCAAATCAGCTTGAAAGGATAAACTGGGTTACTTTTTTGTCTGCTATGTGTTTCACAGTTCGTATAAATGCAGAAGTGAACTGCTTTTGATGATATACAGTTGTAGAAGCTTTGATATACAAATCGACAAACAAAGTGCTGTCAAACGATTAATCGCATCCATAATAAGTTTTTGTTTGCACAATATGCTTTTCTGTGTATATTTATGTATATATAAATACTAGTGGTGGGCCGTTATCGGCGTTAACGCGCTGCGTTAACGCGAGACTCTTATCGCGTGATAAAAAAAATATCGCCGTTAATCTATTCACAAAGTTGGGTTGGGAGCTGGGTCTGCA
>JAUCMT010000028.1:11427115-11454430 GCA_032357475.1 Enteromius thamalakanensis
ATTTAGTTAATAGAAGTTAATTGATAAATTAAATCTATTTATGGCATTATTTTTAAAAGCATCCTCATTTTACAGCATTTTTACATGAGTGTCTAAAACTTTGAACAGTACTGTAGCTTTCCAGGCAGACGTTGCCACGGTTCTTTTGAGTTTAGTCTGTCTCAGTTCGTTAATATTTCCAACTGACATGCTATAGAAATAACCCACTTAAAACCATTCCTTGTTGGTGAAAATACTAGTGACTAATTCAGTTCAGGTCATGCTTGTTTGTATAACCCTTCTCATGATCCAAATTGCTGCAAACAGAGCAGCTTCCCAGAAACTTTAAGTTTCTACATGACATACTCACTCATACTCATTGATAAACTACTTTGTAAATGTAAAGTTGATGTAGATAGGGTAGAAATGCATAGTTAAAATCATGCAATCAGTTTATGACATGCATTCAAACAAAAAATGATTATACACAACCATAGTATGTTGCAATCAAACTTCTAGGAAAACTTGGTAGTTTTGTATGTTTGTTCAGGGTCATCCGAGGTCCTTGAAGAGCTTGGAATTGGCTCTTCTCAGGTGTTCAGTCATTGCGTGGCAGAAAGAGAAAAGCAAATGGAGAAAAAAAGCCTAGCTGCTGATTCAAATAAGCAAAGAATGAAAATGTTCCAATACAGAAGATTTGCTACCACTGTTACGTTCTCTCAGCCAAATTTTAAAGAAAAGGCATTATTATATCATTCATACTCTTCACTGTAGACCCTACACTCTTAAAAACATCCTGTAATGGTCATGCATTTTTCATGCATTTTAAAGGGGATTGTTTTATTTTCAAATGTGAAACCAACTCGGATCTGAAAGCTGATTTTGAGCTTCCTTTCTTCTCTTACCTTTGCTCTAGGTGCAGGACATCTGCTTCAGCCATGACTGCCGTTGGGTAGTGATCAGTACTCTTCGTGGTACCTCTCATGTCTTTCCCATCAATCCGTACGGAGGAGCACCGTGCGCACGCACGCACATGTCTCCACGTGTGGTCAATCGCATGAGCCGTTTCCAGAAGAGCGCCGGACTAGAGGAGATCGAGCAAGAGCTGAGCAGCAAACAGGGCGGCCGGTGTAGCCCCATTCCTGGCCTCTCTAGTAGCCCGTCTGGATCACCACTACATGGTTAGCAAACACTTTCTTGGAAACATTCTGCACCTCTTACACTTCTAAAATTGATTATGTTAGTGACACTAGTTGTTCTCTTCCAATACCTCATTAATTTCTCTATTTTTATTTTTGGTAACACATTGAATTAAGTAGAATATATACTATATATTAATTTTTCATATATTTATATTTCTTGAATCTATTTTCACTGAGCTGCTTCTTACTAGAATTTGAATTTTAGCAAGTAGATCCTGGCCATTCAGGAGTTAATCGAGTCACCCTAGCAGACCTTGTGATTGAGTCTGTTGACCTCTGTCACAACACTTTGATGTTTGTCAAACACTGTCCCTGGCTGCAAACAATCTTACACTGACCACGTCTGACCATTGCGTACATACACACCCACTCACTCACCCGCACACACACACTTCTCATCTCTGTGCTGATTGCCACAGGAGCTGGCACACCTGTCAGCGTTGTTTGCCCATCAGCACTCCCCACTCCATAAAGCAGAGGTCTGATTAATCAATACCCCGTGCTTGCCGAAAACACCCCACTGTTACGGACACAGAAGACTCCAGTCAGCCGCGGGGTGTTTGCAGAGCTTCCCAAAGGGCCAAGAGAGCCTCACTTACTCTGTCACCCAAAGTCATATATCAATATGAAAAAAAGTAAATAAAGTAAATGTAAATTAGTAAATGTAGACAATATTTATTTATTAAACCCCCCAAAAAAAGTCCCAGAATAATGCATCAAAGTGATGTGTTTGACTGCTGACTTGCATTTTGCTTATTTACAGGCTCTAATGTTAAAAGTACACACAAGTAAAATAAGTAACCTTGTCAACTTTGAAGCTTACAGTGGTGGCCAAAATGATTAGAACACTGGTGTTTTCATCAGCTAAAAAATGGTTTTATGTCAGTTATTTCTTCTTTCTTTTCTGTAGGGAGGTCTCTTGAATCATCTTGGAGACTTTGCCACAGTTTTTCTGTATTTAGTCTGTTTCAGTTTGTTTTGGTTCTTCATGTCATTTCAGACAGACTGATGATGAATACTTGTGCAAACAAAAATTACACTGGGTTATTACAATTAGTGGCAAAATTAATTTTTTAAATGTAAACTGATATTTCCAAAAAAAAAAAAAAAAAAAAAAAATATATATATATATATATATATATATTCACACAAAATTAGCTGATTTTGGCCACCACTGTATAGATACATACAATTTAGTTGTTTATAAATTTTCTATTTCATTTTTTTTAATAATCATGTTTAATTTGAGTGACTTTTGACTAAAAATAAATAAAAAACTTTTTTTCCATTTTCAGTTGAGCAAAGCTGTGACATCACAGGGCCGGAATGTTTGGCGTCCCGTGTAGGGATGGTTACCAGCAGCCATGAAAGTGGGCCTCAGAAGCCCTGTCATAAATCAGACTCACTTTTCAAAGCCGGGCATTAGAAGCACCTGTCAACAATTAGTCCTATCAGCTTCAGCCCGATGAGACAGTTTGACAACAGGGTTCTGAGGTGACATTTTTTTGTTCTGGGAACAGGATGGGGGAATCTAAGAAACAGAAGTCTGAGGCAGTTCGTATGCCTTAGAGGCAAACCTTGGACTGTCCGGATTTTATAACCTCAAGGATCATTCCATAATTCCTTAAGCCAAAAGATGGGAGGATAGCAGGATGTGGGTTTTGAATTAAGATGAAACGGTGTGGGGGAGAAAGGGAGACAAAGTGGTCTGCACTTTTCCTTGGTCCCTGAGGGCCTCTCCTATGGGCTCATACTTGGAGCTGGAATGCTTGAACCACTCGCATATCCTGCCGGAGATGTTTGCTTTATTTTCAAACCACTCATTCAGTTTTTCTTTCTTTTTTTTTTTATGTATTACATTTTACACATTTTTCCTCATACTTTTATCATTCACCTTTCTAATATATGATAATAAAAAATTATTTTGCAAATGACACATTTGTTTAATGAACAATATTATTATTTTTAATCAACTGTAATATTTACATGTACATTTTGCTGCATTTATTGGAGCAAAAATATCATAAAACAGTAACGCTTTGAAAAATTATTATTTTAAAACAACCGTTTTATTATATAAAAAATGTAATAGAAAAAAATTAATTCCTCTGTTGGTAAAGCTGAATTTTCATCTGTCATTGCGCTGCACTTCAGTGTCACATGAATCTACATAAAGATTTATAAATCATTCTAATAAACTGATTTGGTGCTCATGAAACATTTATTATTATCAAATAGTTTGCTGCTTAATATTATTATATTATTAAGCAGTATATTTTTCTTGAAAATAACAGCATTTATTTGGATTAGGTATTTTAATGTAGGTGTTTGTCATTTTTAATTATACTTTTTAATTACACAAATGAATTTTTGCTGAAATAAGGTATTTTAAAAAGCAAATTATAGTGCATTTTTACTAAGGAAAAAAACGTCATTGTAATTTGGCCCAAGTTGATTTATATTATTTTTGTTGCTAAACAATGTAATGACAACAGGATTTCTACAAATAAATATCATTTTCTACTTTTTCCTTCTCTAGGAAACAACATCATAAAATCAGCAAAATAGTTTTTGTGCTTGTCACACTTATAAATCCTTTTCTGCTACGGTTAGTTGTCAGACACAAAAAGAGAAAATGCTATCTGCGTCACTTTCCGTTTGCTTTTCCGTCGGTTTTGTTCGTTTTTGGGTTCATGAGCGTGAACGGAGGCGGCAGAAATAACTGATTGATAAGAAAAGCTGCGGCGCAGTAGCCACAACAGTAGACTGGCAATTGTCTCCTGTGACAACTCATTGATTTCGGGAAGGAACTAGAGAAGTACACATCCTTCAGAGCTGGCACTCTGTAAAAATAGAAACCACAATCGGGCTTTCTTCTCTCCTAGTTTAATTGTGGATTTTTTTCAATCTATTTTAGGAGCCACATCCCCCTCGCCTTAGGTTCGTGGCATTGTTAGATAATTCAACAAGTCCTTCTTTGTTCAGTGCTAACAGTTAGTTCATTCATTTAGGTGCTGATTTCTGCTAAGTTGATTTGTCCGTCTGCCTTTTCTACCTAGAGCTGAACAAAAGCCAAAGGAAAATGCTTTTTGAAGCATAACTGTAACTGGTTTCCATTCACAGGAGTGTTTAGGGTACATGTGGCTTTGGTAGCCTTGCTGTGCAGCGGTTAAGCTCTGTGTCGGCCATACGCGAGGATGTGAGGAGTGTGATGGAAAGAGCCGTCTGGACCGAGGCGGTCACATTAGCTTTGAGCTCACAGGAAATTCAGCGTCGGTTTGACAAAACTTGGTGGTCTCCTCCTTTGCGTATGTTCATTGACTATTTTGAAAGGAAAACAAGGTGCAACAGGAAGCTGTTAATTCGCTGTTATTGAGTTAGGGATAACGGGATACTTCCTTTGAGCCATTTAATGTCAGCATACAGCTTGTTTGGGTTTCAGGCTTGTTTTATCAGTAACTACGCCTGTTTACGCCATTCATCATCTTCAAGCAAAAACAGCCAGACATGGATGCTTTTGCACAACTCATGACACAGTGGTGTTCGGAGCAAACGGTTTCAAAAAGCTCAACGCTGTGGTGATTAATTTAAGACGGATCAAATCCAAATGCCATGAGGTTTTTCGTTTTTCACATATTTTATACGTTTCGATGTTTGCTTGAGGATGCATCCTTTATGTTCTTTGTGGAGCTATGCAGGGGGGAAATGCATTACTGTTTCTCCACAAAAATATTAATTAGGGACATTAGAATGATTTCTGGAGGATCAAGTGATGCTGAAAACATTATTTCATGTGTTAAAATAGAAAACTGTTACTTTTATATTTCCAAAAAATGACAGACCTTAATGATTATGTAATTTGCATTATATTAAATTATGTACCATGTCACTTAAATGTCATAATTTGGAGTGGAGTCATTCTTAGTGGCTCTCATATATGTGTATAACATATAATACAGATATCCGCATATGAAATATGAGACTTAATTGTCTTGCATCTTCCATTTATTGCTTGTTGTTGGGCTGTAGTGCCTTTAGAGAAGACTCTAAGTTTTGCTTTCATGTCGAATGTGGTGGTAAAGCGTGTGTCACAGTCACTGAGTACTGTGCTGAATCATTTACAATTATCAGATGTCTTCTGTTTACTCTCCCTCTCTCTTTCTCTCTTTCTGTCTGTGTGTCTGTCGGACATGCAGCCAGATGAGTTGATCTGATCTGTACGGGCAGGGCTAGCAAACACTCTCTGTAATCACAAACTGCCTCCTCCCTTGTTTGTGGCAAACACACACACACTCTTAAATTCCATCACAGCTTCACAGCGGCTCTCAAAGATAAAGCTCAGCTCCTCCGCTCACAAAACAACAGACGTGCAATCAGCCCAGGCATCAAAGCGCCGCTCTTGTTTTAACATACCACAACTCTGCATCATGTACGGTCTCATTCAGACTCCCTATCCGGATGATTTATTACTCTGGTTACAAAGTCTTGTCCTGATTCTGAGAACAGTACCGTTCCAGGCCTCTGTGTGGCACTATGTTCTCAGCATTTTGTTGACAGGCCAGTTTCACTCCATTGGCAGAGAGAGGAAAAATACTTAGGCCTGAATCATGCCTCTACGTTTTGTCTTGATATGAATCTAATCCAGCAAAAGGGCCGGAGTTGCTCTGTAGTTTGTCCTGAATTTTATGAATGGCCTCCTCTTAAAAGCAAACAGCAATGCTTCCTCTTCAACTAATGCCTTAAAGATAAATGAGTTGTTAAGGTTTTTTATTGGTTGTCTTTGACTAGATTTTTCCCTCTCTTTTTTTTTTGTTATTTATTTAAATTTTGTATTTGTTTTTGTTAGTTTTTTTTGGCATTTCTTTGGTGAAGTGTGTGTGTATATATATATAAAAAAAATAGAAACATCTATATATATGTATTTGTTGTTTGATCATATTCCATACTACTGGAAAGTTTTATAATTTAAAAGCTTAATGCTTATCTTAAATACCATTTCTTTAAACTAAGAAAATCTATTCCTTTTCCGGTTTCACTTTTTCTTTTTTTCTTGCAGCATTGTCTTTCCCCTGGCATGGTGAATGTAAACATTTCATTGGGGCTGTTGTTGTTGTTTGGCCTGGGTGGCCTGGTATGTTTTTTTTTTTTTGGTCTCGCTCTCATGCGAAAACTTTTTGAGTGGGCTGGTGTGTCTTTATCAGGCAGAGTGAGCCATGATGATGTGCTGCCCTTTCCCACTGTGAGGAAATGTGATTTTGACACTTCTCATGACCTGAGACCCTGCACTGTCCCACAGTGAAATTTTCTCTGTACCCTGATGCAATGCAGCATTTTTCCTCTTGCTGTCAGCAAGTCTGATATGATTCTTTAAAATATTAATAATTCTCTGTTGTTTATATTTGTGTATATATATATATAATGTCATTATGATGAGCTTTATAACTTTGGTGGTTGACTACTTTTTACATGGAGTAAATATTTTTTCTTTGTCAGGCTTTTTTTACGTGTAACTTAGACCAAAACCGCAAGCTGCACTGAGGAAATGAAAACACTGATGTGTTTCTGTTTGTACAGTATATTTTTATGGTACACAAAGAAATGGATTATATTGCCTAATTTGTGGCTGAAACAGCTGTTGGATATGGATGTTTTTGCCATGTTGTCAAATCAAGACTATGGGATGTCTGTTTTTCTTTATATTACAGTATTTAACACAGATTCTCTTCTTGGTGCTACCAGCTAAAACCACCTTTGGTTTGTGATATTGGTTGTAATCATGAACTTTTGGCAGTTCCACAGGGTTGATGATGTGGTACTGTAGATATTTTAATTATATTAATGAGTTTGGAAAAAAGTACTCGGTCTAGGCAGGGTAAGATTACAACGTTAGTGTGCTTTTTTGAGTTCTAAGAAATTTTAATTATAGACATTTGTAGGCTAGAACAATTTTAAAAAATATTTATTAAAGGAAGCATCATTTGTCAGTGCTGTTTAACACGTCCATGGCATGGGCACAAGAAACAGGAAATTTTCCCACATTTCCTTTTCATTCAGCTGTTGCAGCACTGGAATTACGCTGCTCATTTACCTTTTTTTTTTTTTTTAAAGGGCCTTGTATAATTATATGTATATGTATTACATTTTATTTAATTTATGTATATTTTATTGTATCACTATTTAATTAACATTTGTAGTAATACAGTATAGTTTGTATTAATATTAGTTTATTTTTTTACATGTTTATTTATTAAAAATCAGTTTCCCACTGTAGTCATTTGCATTGTTAGGGTTATTCTTATAAGTGATATCACTTATTCTTATCTGAGCAGCATTAAATTTAAGAATCAGCCATTATAAACCCGTATTCATCAACCACTAATGAATATTGGAGGTGCCGTGTGCCCCCCAGTGTCTATAGCCGACGCTATCAGGCAGTGAGTTGATTGACATCCTGGTGCTTTGAATTGAGCTTATTCACTAAAACATTTCCTTTTTTCCTCTGACAGACCAGCATAGGGTTTCATTTAGACATGTCTGAAATGACATTGCAGCGTTCATGACTGGGAGGAGAGAATACGGTTCCCACTTACCCATAAGTAAATTGACATGATCAGATTACGTGCTCCTGATCAGAGCCACATGCCGAGGTGCATTGATTGAGTCTGCGGATGCCTTCCTGTTCATCTTCTCATGCACCGTTTGCAAAGTCTGCTCGTCTGAGGTGAAACATCCTCTCACACACACGTTGCCTTGCAAACAAACTCGCTCACATATGGTTTCAGTAAGGCTGTTATCTGAGCCACAGAAGAGTGTAGATTCCCCACTGTCACCAAGGTGCTCCTCTGATGAGCTGTAAACGCTGACATGTTGTAAACTATTGGATCTGATTTCAGACAGCGTCGTAGCAAGACCTTCGGATGTAGTTTGGTTAATAAATTACATGCTTGAATGCTTTGACGTTTTTCTTGATAACTACGTATATTGCCATTTATACAGCAGTGAATAATTTCAGGCATGATGTAATGGCTTGTAATCATTCGGCGGCTTCTGAAGTGAAATCAGCACATGAGGGAAAACGGAAAATGCACCATTTTATAATGCAGTTTGAAGCCTTTCGGTGAAAATACCCGTACGGCACGATGTCTGGTAATAGCAGGAAGTTTCATATAATGTTTCTGCTCATTAAAGTGGATGCCGCACAAACCAAAATCTTAGTAAGAAAAAAAAAAAAACCCTGCTGTCACTTTAAAAGCACTCTCATTCACTGGCGGTTGGGGAAAAGACTGGCAGTTGGCCATTTTCACATAGGCTGGCTTGACCCCATGCGAGCCTGAAAATAGCAGCGAGCAGATACTGTAAAAGCAGAGGCAACCAGAAATGGCTTTTCCACCGATGTCTGATTTCTACTGAAAACAGTAAATCTTGTGAAGTTTATTTTCTTTGCAGCATCTGTGTTTTATAATGGTTCTTTTAATTTGTTTTCACTTTGTCCACCGGGATTGCTTTTATCCGGCGCTTTCTGGCCTCTCCTTTTACTTACTTTCCTTTTTTCCTCCCCTTTCCACTTGTAGTACTCCTCCTTTGAAAGTGTGTATTTTAATAATGATAGCTCTGGGAATTGGCACTGGCAAACTTGACATGACAGCACCTTCCCTCTGAGTGCGGCGGTACCGCCATTGTTCCTTTTCCTCTCCACTCATCCCTCTTTTTTTCCCTCCTCCCCTCCCGTCCTAATTCCTACCTCCTGTGAACTACGCTCTTACAGCAGCATGTCTGGGAAACCTGGACGAGCGCGAAAGACATGAATGGGTGAAACAGAATATTTCAAAGTATTCCCAAATCGAGAAAGCGCAACTTTTTTCTAGGAGTTCAAGTCTTCCACAGATGCTCCTAAAGCCTGGCGATTTCTCAGCGGTTGACGCTTTGGAACGTCCTACGATATTCTGCCCCCGGGAACGCTATTCGCATTGCCGGCATTCGAGGTTGCATTTTTTTTTTTTATTCGGTTTGGTGGTGATGCGATTTAAAATAGGATGAGGTTTGCGTACCATTGTTGTTTTTTTTAGGTTTATGTGTGCAAATGAAGCAAATAACGAATGGAAAGCGTCAGCTTAGATGGATCGCTTGTGTTCATTGCTTTATTAGATGCAAATAGAACAGCTTGGGGGAGAAAAACAAGATATCAGTGACAGGGCGACCAGGTCTGTGCCATTTAGAAGAAAATGCAAATGGAGCGGAGTGAGCTCAAACAGAAGGGTCAGGTGACAGAGGGTGACCCGGCCAGCCTCTTGGAGTTAGGCCTGCGACGGCTGTGGATTTGCATTGATGGATCTTCTTTCCATTGGCTTGTCATGTATCACTGCGCAGGCCATCACACATGAGTCATTAATCAAATGACGGCTCCATAAGCAGTATCGTTTTGACTGGCCAGGCGCCTTGCCGCTCTCGGACGTGCCATTCTTGAGGGTTTCGGCCAAGCCTGCCACACTCGGGTTGACGTCATGCGGCGGCTGAGTTTCACATCATCCCGTGCGAGGCGTCTGCTTTCGGAGGGCTTAAACTTTGCCGCCGTGACGCTGGCTGTTTGCGTGCGTGTCCGCGGGCGAGTCGGGGTTTGATTTAGTGGGGGTTAAAAAGTGCGCCGAGACTGAGTATGTCCTTCTTGGAAAGATGCTAAATTCATTAAGATTTTTCTTCCTCTACTCCTCGTCTTTGTCCATCAGAAGCACCATTATGGGTTTTCAGGCTGCTTCCTGTTCAAATTCCTTTTCTTTTCTGCTGCCCTTGCACACAAAAGGTGGCTGTGCTTGGGGTGTAGTGGTTTTGAAATGTGAAGGGCCCTTAAGGTCCGGGCCCTGTGTGGAATGGCGGAGGGGTTTGTGTAATGTCTCCAGCCAAAGCAGGCCTTTATCGAGGGCCATGAGGCCTAAATGGCCTCTCTTTGGTTAAGCACAAAGACAGCGTTTCTGGGTATTAGAGAGACACAGAGAGACTGGCTAATGATCTAAAACCCCTCCAACACTGTGGCACGGCTGCTCTCAGCGCTTTTGCCCTCAGATAATCATTGTTTTGTGTCTCAGGTATTTCTCCGACCCCCTGAATACCCTCTTCCTGACGATAATACAATGGAAGCAAGGAAAATGTTCGCTGAGATTATTGGGCTGACCTGAAATATTGCATGTTGAAAAGGAAAAAAAAATAATGGAGTTAAAAACACAAAAAGCAGCACTTCAGCTTGTGGAATATTTGTGTAACGCACATCTGCACTATATTGTTTTTTTTTTTAAGAATGCACGGAAGCATATATCAAATTGATTCAGTATTATTTAGAATGAAAAGCAACACACAAAAACAAATGAAAACTGATTAAAAGTGGATCATTAAGGCGGGAGCAGTAGAAACATTCTATCTTTTGTGTTTGTTTCTTTAAGAGCATATGCTATCTAATAAATTCATTATGCGTGTTTTAGCATGACGGAAGGCTGTCCGTCCAGCAACTATTTTCATACCTCAGATCGGCAAAGACTTTACAGGGTGTTGATTTAATGTTTTTGAAAGATGTGACTTACTTCATGCTTACCAAGGCATTTATTTGATCAAAAATACAAAATCTTTGATCAGAAATATTGCGAAATGTTATTATAGTTTAGTTTACTGTTTTAACATATTTTAAATGTCATTTATTCTTGTGATGGCAAAGACGAATTTTTAGCATCAGTCATCAGTGTCACTGATCCTTCAGAAATCACTTTAATGTGAATTGGTGAATTGAAAGTTTAAAACAGAAAATTCAAATCTCACTTAAGATCCATAATTGCGTTTACTTTTATTTGATTATTTTAATGTATGTTTAAAATAATGCAAACTCGCACATTCTTAATTTTTCTCCCTTTTCTCTTTCGTAGCCAAACTCACCAGTCAAGAATCCTTTAACAACTTCACCAACAACAACATGGGCAACCCACGGCTGTCTCCATTACCCAGTTTGACGGTCGTGCTTCCACTGGCTCAGATCAAGCAGCCGATGACCTTGGGTACCATCACCAAGCGTACTGGGTGGGTTTCTCCACACTATTAAAACACTTAAAGACATTGATATGAGCTGTTTAATGCTATAACACAATACAAATCATGATTTATGAACAATTTTAGATGAACAATCGAATTCAAACTGAAGGCGGCAAATAGGTAACTCTTAAAAATCATAACTGTGAAACTGAAGTTTCTATTTAACTATGAAAATGAAATGCTAATACTGGAGGCTATATTCTGGCTGGATAGATAGTCTGCTACTTATTTGACCTACTGGCAGTTTTCTGGTCATAATCGACTTTTTTTTGCCATTTGGCGTGTCGTCAATTCAAGGCTAGAAGGGTCTCAATGTAATTTCATTGTCATTTTAAGGCATAAGGTGCTTCATATAGGTAGTAACATATTGGTTTATGCCTTCAGGTAGACAGGTTATAAACGTCAATTTAGATGTATTTTTCCACAGAGCATGCTACATTGTCAATTGTTGAGCAGTTTAGTGAGTATCTGCATATCTCGAGCCCATAAATGCTCCAGCCATCGCTGGCAATAGCATTTCTCATTTGCGAGAACTGTGTCGTGGATTTGAAACATGACATGAGTTTGCATGAACTCTTGACTCATGCTGAAGCACTTAAGTGTCATCAAACCGTCATTTGCCAGATGATTGCCTGAATTTACACAAACATGCAAACCTGCTTTCTCCCGCATATGGATCTTTGCTGTACTCGGTCGTTAGTTCTCCAGCCAGATGTATTACAATCACTGGACACAGCATGCGGTCCGCCCTCCATGTAACATGAACACGCCGGTAAACACTGGTTGCCATATCCATGACTGCAGTGGGCATTTACATACTGACTAAACATAATTATGACTTATTTCAATTGTTTATTTTTATTTAAATGGAAAGTTTGAATGGGAAATTCGCTAACGAAACAGTGGCACATTGGGTGAACTTTAAATACAGAGATTTATACAAGGCCATGCAGCTCATTGTCATGCAGAACACTTTGCGATGTGGTTGTTTTAAGGGCTCCCGCTCATTTAGTTTTGATTTGAAGAGTCGTCAAGGGCGCATCAGTTTGAAGTTTGAATAATTCAGCCTTGCATTTGGTTTAGTTTCTAGCGTTGGAGACCTCGTATGCTCTCGTGTTCCCATTAAAACTACCTTTTTCAACAGACATGCTGAGTCCAAGGCTGTACATTGTGACAGGGCAGACGTCATTGTCCTCGCGTTCAGTCCCAATTCATCCCTTAGCTTTCTCTCCTTAGCTGAGGCTAGCATATGTGGCGGCAGACGAGAGATGTTCTATGTTGTGCTGAACCGTGTTGTGTGTCTATGTATATGTCAGTCAGTCAGCTGTTTCCCCGCCCCCACCTGTCTCCGCTCATATTCTCTTTGCCCATCAGCGTGCCCAAAAAACTTTACCCTCAGATGTTCAGCACTCAGAGCTGTGGCTGGGGAATGGCAGAGGACCTGGCCACCACATGGGAGATGGTCCTCTTTGCAGACAGAGTCTCTGTAATAATGCAACTGGACGTTTGGTGTGTTGTGGCTGTATCAAACGAGCTGGTGAGGGAGGAAAGCAAGTTTAAACTCTTTACCAAGTGAGCCATGTTGGGTATTAACACAGCTTTGATTTAAGTGACTTTTCGATGAAGTGGTGTTAAAGAGTTAGTTCACCCACAAATGAAAATTAGCTCAAGTTTTACTCGCCGCCAAGGCATCCTAGGTGTATATGACTTTCTTATTTCAGACGAATCCACTCAAAGTTACACTAAAAATTATCCTTGCTCTTCCAAGCGAGTAGTTACAGTAGGTGCTTTTGTTCAACAGTCCAGTTATTAAAAAAAGCACGCCTCCCATTTGTAAGAAAAATATCTATATTTAAAATTGTATAAGTACTTTTTTCTCACTTCTACTCATAATTTTCTTACTTTAATTGGATTCCTACTAATTACCATATTATTTATTTTGCCATATATGTCCATTTTTGGTATTTGTGTCCATTTTACTCACAAGTAAAAAAAATAATAAATAAATATCATATATATCAGTCTTTGTTCATGCTTTATACAGGGTTTAAGACTGATTATAACCGATAACTTTTTGAACTATTAAAAATAAAAGACTGATAAACTACACAGCCTTGTGGTTATTGCGTCGTCATATAACCCAGCTTTGCTCACGGCAACCCGAGTTTGAGTCCCGCCTCTAGGTTCTTTGCCTCTCCTCCCAGTGCTTTCCTGTCAGCTCTCCGCTGTCCTCTCACTATAAAAGCATAAAAAAGTATAACTTAAAAAAAATAGAATTAATATCATAAAATTTTAGTTTTAGTAATTTTAGAACTAATAGTTTAACTTGCAAGGCAACAGTTCCAAATGATTTTTTTAAAATATGTATATTTATGTATTATGTTTTGTATTTCAGCTTTATTTTAGTTCACAGAATTTTTTACTTTTAATTTAATTGAATTTTCACCATGAACGTGATCCACAAACAAGGGTCCAAAAAGAGCATAAAAATACAAAAATAAAAGGAAACAGAGAAAGTATTAACTGTCAGAGATGAGCATCTCTGATACAAGTGATAATCAGTAATAGAATCTATTTTAACAGTTTTTAAAATAATTGCGAGGCTCCTTTTGATTAAAATAAGTGCTTAAAAGCATTTTGTGTTCATCCTTGATGATTTTTTTAATGCCTGCATTGCTAATCAAGTTAGAATTTTTTCTTAATTTTTTTTCCCTCTCCAGACTGTAAACAACTAGAATTAGGTTAGGACACCAAATGTACAAATGTTCCAGTCGTTATTCCCCAGTTTCAGACTTTTAGATCTTTTATTCCAGTGTAGTTCAGTATTAATGCTCATCTAATATTTTACTCTCTGTCTTGAAGCGTCTAGTCCTCTCGGGTGAGATAGCAGTGTGAGTCTTGCACTATTTTAATGTACTGTGCCGTTCCAGGAGCTGTGTCACTGTGTGACCTTCTTTTCTGTGAACCACTTCAGCTGTTCTCTTGATTTCAGCTGCCAAATCAGCCAGCGCAATGAGTTCTGATATCAGCCCTGATGACTTCATCTTCCCTTTTCCGTGTGTCTGCTGAGTGATGAGTAACCTTTCTACCGAGTTACCTCCTTTTGTTCTTTAATTCCTTCTCCAGAGTCACTTCATCATTCAGCCTAGTGCCATTTTTAGACCATGTTTACTTGAATATTGATATAGTTAGACTGCAGTGATGGTGCTAAAAGGATGTGAATCCCACCTATGCTTGCCATGTTTTGTCATGACTGAATGATCGCTGTTTTGGTGAATTACTCTTGTCTTGCAATACTGACTATAACAGGAAATAGAATAACATGGGGTTTCAAGAAGCATATTTTATGGAAAAAAATAATCGAAAACCTTTCTTAGTGGTGTGTGGTTAACTTCAACAATGAGGTGCCAGAGCCCTGATTTATTTTTTATTTATTTATAGTCCCATGCAAATTCCTGTTTTAGTATAATTTGATGTTTACAGTTTTAAAATTGTTCTTATGCTAAACAAGCAGCAAATACTACAATATTTTTTAAGGCTTATATTAATGTAGTATTTATTAAAGTCAAATTTCATTAAAGTATTATTGACTTTTGCCTTTTTAAATATCTTTTACATGTTCATTTTGAGGCTTTAGGGGGCAAAAAGGTGCCGGTGTCGCTTTACATTGGAAAGTGCCAGAGTGCACAAACTACACATGCAATAACAAACATTGTCATGTTATCTTGTGGTGTTGGGAAATTCGGTTGTGGGTGATTATACCAAATTGTTTTGATGACATGTGGTTTAGAATTATTAACATAACATTTGAGAGTGTGTGCGATGAGATTAGTATGGTGAAACAGCCACATGACTTTTTGATGTGAATTTATTTTGTAAATGTTTTCATCATAGTGTTCATGTCTTTTTATATACACAGTTGAGTGCATCTAGCTAGACGGAATAATAGCCGTATACTCATTTGGTGCTTCTTCCTCTGCTTGCTGGCCTTAATGGCAAAAATGCTGTTAAATCATACACTTTAAAAATACGTTTTTGCAAAAAAAAATGTACTTTAAACACTTTCTCAAGCCTCTTTGTAGATCTGTACATGTCAAAAACATATTTAAAATATTTGAATCATTTGGTTGAATCGCACCCCCCCCACTGATGCTGCTCTTTTCTTATTTAATAGTGTGAATGTGTGTGTTGCTGGATGGCTGGATCTGACCTCACAGATGTTGTATGCTTAGTGTAATTTGTGAACTGGTCTGCTTTTGGGCCATTGTCTCATAGTGCCATAATGATCATACGGATAGCTTAAAGAGCTCCAGTGCTACCCAGCCATGTGACATGTCACGGTGTAAGCATTTGCTGAAATCACATCATTTTAGTGCCTTTTGGATGTGCAGCATTAAGCTCACTGATAGAAGAGAGATAAACGTGTTAAAGATTATCTGTTGAAGTGGGGTTGTTGCCCTGAACGCCCACTGACTGTCATCATATGACTTCTTGCTTCCTGTTAACAGGCGTTTTTTTTTTTTTTTTTCTGTAAACATTTCTCAGGAATAAAGACCGTCAAAGCACTCTACGGATTTGGATGCAATCTGCTTTTTCTCTTGCTTTTTACGTTATTGTTATGGTTTGCAGTCAGGTCTGATCTTATTAGAAGTGCATGAGCATGTCATGTGATGGATAGTACAGCGTTGTCCTACTTATTTCAATACAAATGTGTCCCTTAATCTTTTATAGACAGCTCACTGTTGCACTGAAGCGATCATTGCTGCTGCTAAACAAACCCAGGTTTAACATGTTTCCGTCTCCATGGGAACACATTCATTTAGCAGTGGCGTCCATCCATTTTCACAGCTGGATATTTGTTGAGTCCATTCAGCTGAAGTGTCTCACTCTGTGCCACTTGAGACGCAACTAAGCAACCACCGGTTTGATTGTTTAGCTCTGGCCGTGATGTTTGAGTATCTTAAGCCCTGTGCGCGAATATGATTCATTCATTATTCAGGATGTCAAACACACTAGCAATTATTAGTTAAACTCAGCCTGACCATTACTCATCTCTCTCGCCGTGAGTTTTTTGATCTGGGAAATTCTTCACCATAGCTGTGTGCCAATGTGAAAGATTCGGTGTCTGTGTAAAACTGTACGGTTTTGTTTCACAGACAGTGATTCACCCCTACTGAATCGTAAACTCATCCAAAGTGCCGCAGAGTGTACGACTTCTTCTGCCAGAGTTGGATTTCATGTCCTTTTTATTGCTTTTGGGAAACACTATTGGCTGTAAAATGTTTACGGTCATCCATTGCTCTGGCTGTAGATCAGGGACCCACTTCTCCTTTCTACTAACCCTTCAGCATAAAACAGCATCTTCTACAGCATCTTACTTCAATTAAACCACTCTTGAACTTGTATTGAACTGTCAGACTGGAAGAAACTGACCTCATGTCTCCCATGTCCCTCCTAAATACCACCAATGGAGTTTACTATAGACGTTTGATGAGAATTGAGTCGTATTATTGCTATCTTGTACTGGTCTAGTAGTAAAAAAATGTTAAAACCCACTATTTTTATGGCTTTTTAACTTATGCCCAGGCAAATCAATAATAATGCTTTTCCCATCTATCTCTGTGTATCTGTCCCTTCATGAAGACCCTACCTCTTTGGGGCTGGATGTTTTTCCATTAAAACTCCATGGTGAGTTTTTCCAATTCACTCCCAGCATGCTTTGTCCTCGCTTCAGCAAACGACTGCGTTCATTCCATCTTTCATTCGTTTCCAAGAAATTTTTCCTGTTTTATTTATTATTTTTTTTCTTCAGTTTATTCCAGCACGCTGTGGGGAGAACCTAAGGATGTGCTTTTTATTGTTCCTTTTTTTTTGGTTCTGTTTCTGTATGTGGATTTGCTGTTTGGCTTTTGTGTATTTTTTGTAATTGCTAGCTTTATTTGTGTTCAAATATTGCCTGTTGAAAAGTACTGTACAGAAAGATCTACTGTGAGAGGAGCGTTAGTGAATTATAATATGTTTTTGGTCATAAGCATGTCTTTAGGCATTTAAGTTAGTCAACGTCGCTGAATTCATGGGAGAGAGAAAAGACTTTTTGTTCTTGAAATGATCGCAAAATATTGTGTTATGCTATGTTAGAAAACATCAGAGAGCTCTGTTTGTCAGTCCATCCTGCGGTTTAAACGAACCGCCCTTTCAAAGCGCTCGTTCCGTTCCTGCTTCGTTTTTTCCCAAACAGACGACAGAGATTGTTTATTCAAAAATGCTTTTGTGTTTACGTTCATATTGTTGTCGTTTTGATTTTATTGACTGGTGACATTTGGAAAAAGGGTGAAAAGATGATTGGTGTGCCGCACACCGCTCTAGCCAATGATTGAGTCAGATGTGTGCAATGCGGTTGCAGTAATTCATCATCTTCACCCTTTAATCTGATGTGACAATTTTATTTGACAATGAGACAATGTTTAATCATTGGCTTGAGTGTACATGGATAAAAACAGAAGTTTTTATTAGATGCAATGTCAAAAAGTTACTTTACTATCAAAAAGGTGGGGTGTGATTATTTTTGAACCAGTGCATGATTTTGTGGCAAATGTTAAGGTAATGACAGGTAAGAAAATTTTATGTGTTTTTATATATAAATATAGCTTTAAAGATTGAATCTCAGCAAAATGGGCTTCCCAGCGTCCCTCACATCCCCCCAAAATATATGAATCACATGTGCTGCTGTCCTTCCTTTGGCTTGGGTTTCAGCTTTTGTTGTGGTATCCTCGCATACGTTTTAATTAGATCTTTTTCCTCCACCGCTGTACTGTGATCTCAGAGGACGTATGTGTTTCAAAGCCTTATCATTAACATGATAAATCTTAATATTCCCCATAGCTTCCTCTTGACTGGGCTAGGCCCATTAATGTGGGACACAACTGGAGCTCCGCTTTTCATCGGAATAATGTGATTGATTTAGATGCTGTATTAAATGTTAATTAGTTTTTCCTTTTAGAGAAGTGAACAGTGTGCTTAATATCACATGGAAGTATTAAGGGAATCCTCAAGTGTTCCAAAACAAAACAGTCCCACGCAGGAACAAGATGGAAAATTGAAGCTCAAATACGAATGGCGGAACATGAGATTTTATTATAAACAGCTCAGGAGACATAAAGTAAATTATATTTAATTAAACCAACAGTAGACTGAGAAAAAGAGTAAAACATTTATAAAAAATGCTTTTTCATCTTTGTTTTTTCCCTCTAAGAATCAGAATTGACGACTGATTTTTGCTCAGTCCATAGATTTGTTTTTCGGTTACACGTTATGCTAAAAATGTATTTCTAAAAGGAGTAAATTATGTATTTTTATTTATTTCCGAAATGACCGATTTGCTCTGTTTTCTAAATAACATAGAGTTCCTGTGTAGTTCATCAATGTTTTTGATTGACGTAGGTTATGAAAACCTTCAACTTTTTTCCCTGCCTTTATTTTTGCAAGCGTCCTTCATTCATAGCGAAGAAGAACAACCATCACAAACCTCAAAACCTGGCAGCTCGTAAAATACAGCTGCGCTCACACCTGGGGAACACATATTTTCCGGCATCTCTCTAAGGAATAGGGAAATCATGCCGAATCAAGCACCTTCCTCAACGATATCCCAATGAGCTGGAACGCTGGAAATGGAGGGGAAAAGTTTCTGTTTCTCTTATAGCGTTTGATGCCGGCCTCCCAAATGGCTACCACAGCATGTGTGTGGACCGTGGCCATGTGCCCGAGCCGTGTCCGAGGAAAAGCTGCTGCGAGATAATAAATGTGACGTTGAGAGAAATGTCTACATTCTGCACGACCCTTTCATGAGCGCTGTAACACAGGCTCCTCTGGCTGACGTACACCAACCATATGGTCGGCTTGTCACGGCAAGTCCCCTGATAAGTTCAAATGAGATCCGTTCTCTTTTTTGTCATTTAAAGCCCGCCACTGCATTTGTTTGAAAACAAATGGGGGGCCGCCTTCCCCCTGATGGCGCCTCGTCTGTGGCCAGGACTGTAATGTGGCCGGGCTTTGATGGTGGACATCACAGATTGAATTATGCCCTTGAGGAAAAGCTATTAGCTCACGTCAAGAGTCCTCATATGTTAAATTAAAAGTGGAAATGGCATGCAAGGAGTCTTTTCAGTGAATTAGTTAGAGAGAGAGAGAGGAAAAACACTCCAGAAGCAGCAGGGGAAATGCCAATAGGGGGAAGACAAAATTGGCTTCTGTTTAGTAACGTCTGTCTTCCCTACTCTTCCATCTCACTAAATATGTTTATGCTTCATAATTTATTGATTTTCGGATACATTTTTGTGTAAGCCTCTCCCCATGCCAATATTTATTTAGAATAATCCGTTCGCTCAAATGGCCCGCTGAATCACTGCAGCTTGAGTCATACTAGCCACTTTAAGTGAGACCCAGAGGAAAAGAGTGATTTCAAATACAGACAAACCAACTCCAGCGGTCGCTTCAAGGAAATTCAGATGCAAGTGTAAAGTGCACTCAAATAAGAACATGTTGACCAAATCATCTGCTGACCAAAGCCTCTTCAAAGAGCTTTTACCATAGTTGGCCAACTTTAGTCCCGCCGCTATGGAGATGAGCGCTCAAAGTTATGGCCAGCTTTTAACTGTGAGACTGGCTCTTTTCAGTGTTTTCGGTCTCATCATCATTACTGGCATGACATACCTTCTAAAGAAAATTTCCAGATTTATTATGCAAAGCACTTAGAAACGGATACAATTTCCTTTCAGATTTGCGGCTGACAGTGTCAGCCTGTGATTTCAGAGGAATAAATGTTTAGTCACTCTGAGGTTGCTTTGGTTTTGTTATTAAGAACATCTGCGTGCCCATCCTTTACAGTTTTCCTTCGAGAAATTGCTTCGCGAAAAAAAAAAAAAAAAACCTCTTCACCTGCATCCCAGCCTGGAGAACTGCTAAGCTCGTTTCACTTCCCTCGCTGCCTTGAACTCCGCGGTGGGGCAGGAAGGATTTGAATGCTCCTTTGAGCCACGATCAGTGTTTTTCTCTACGGTCAGTGATGGTCAGGGCAAAGGAAGCGGCGTTTCTGAGGAGATTTGAGGATATCAAATTGTCTGCTGTCTTCTCTCCTCGTTATCCCGCTTGGGATTCCTGAAAAAAGGAAAAAGAAAAAGCCGTGTACTTTGCTGTGCTCTGTTCTTTAAATCCTGCGGCGGCTGACTGGGTTGTTTGTTTATCGACAGCGAGACGTTCACGGCTGATCCTGGCCAAGGCGATATACTGACAAACCGCTTGTATCTCCCCATCAGCGCAGATATTTAGCTATTCGCCTCACCTCCACCAACACCAATAAACACGTGCCAATATTTCTCCTTGCTTTTCTGTACTTTGTCTTTTTTTTGTCTTTAGTCCTTCCCGACCAGCAATCCTCGCCTGGTGTCGGCTAAACAAAGATGTCAACATCACTCCTCATCCTGAGAGTAATTTACGACTTGATGACAGTTTTAAGGGAAGTGACAAAGTGAGAGTGCAGCCCAGCAACAGGTCACTCAACACCTATTAGTGTAATGCAAGGCTGCAAGAGTCCCGGTTCAAACACTGGACACAATTCATCTACATTAACTCTCAGTCCAGACTCCACGGTCTACAACAATTTCATTACAATCGGCAGTTTTGTTTTGCAGTTATCTTCCCTTTTAGTGCATAATGACTAGGGCTTTCAATCGATTCCATATTTGAATTGAATGAATTACATGATAGGCTGATGAATTAATCAAATTTATAGCAATTAATCATATATATCAGGGGTTGGCAAACTAAAAGGCGGTGTCTGCGGCCAGTGGAACATGTCTGGGATTAAATATTAACTTTAAATAGTATTATACAACAAAATTCAATTACATTGCAGATGTTAATCAGGTTTATGCATGTACAGGTTATACATTACCAATATTTTTATCCAGAAAATATATTAATCATTTGATTTGTTTGAGGAGAGTCTCCACATATGATTGAAAAGCACTTTTGGTGTACAGTACATCAGTATACAGTAAAGTGCTAAGTACAGTAAATGCCTTATTTGTTTAATGATTTTATTTGGCTTTGATACGATACAGTAATACCGTAAAAAGTATAGGGTTGAGTTTTGGTCTCTTATGCTGGTCTAGACTGCATTTATTTGATTATCATGCAGCAAAAATGATCATATTGTATATCAAATACATTTTGGAAGAAGAAAATACTGAAAAGATGCAACAAAAATGGCTTCCGAAATGAGTGCGTTTTCTTGTTTTTTTTTATTTTCTCTGTTTAGGATGTCGTGTCTCTTCTTGTAAGTGATTTTGAATGCATAAATGTGTTCTGTGTGAATAGCACAAGTGTGTTTTGACATGCATTTATAGTTACAGCTGAGGATTCACTTAACTGATGATTATTTTTTATATTGTTGAATTATGTACAGGTCAGGTTTTTTTGGTTTTTTAAAATAATCTCTATTTCTGCATGGCTGACAGTATCTGGCGTGTGGTTCTGTGTGAAACAGCCAATAGTCAGTGTTTTGGGAGTCTCTTGTATGTTTGAGATACTGAGGGCAGGTTTTTACAGTGTGGGAGTCGGACAGTGACACCGCATGGCTTCTGTTCTAGGATGAATTCCACACGCGAGTCCTTAGCTCTCAGCTCATTGCCTTTTTTTCTCCTTGGCGTCAAGAATAATTCAATAGGCCTCAAAAGTTTTTTCTAAAATGCCAAGACTAAAATGAAGCCTTCCAAAGCAGCTTAAAAGCTTCCATTTGAAGCCGATTTATACGCGAATGACAGCCATTATGTGGTATCTGTACAGACTCTTGGAGTGTATATCTATGTGTTGAGTTTTCAAAACATGATTATATTTACCGAACAGAAATATAAAAGACCAGTTAGGGGTTTTCTGGTTTTGACAACTGCGGTAAAATTGTGCTTGCTAAATAAAAGTTATTGGTTATGTATGGTTATGTTGTCCAATACAGGTGAAGTGAAATTAAATTTCTCTTGAAGACAATATTTTTACTAATATGCATTCGACTGCAAATTTAAAGTAATTTTCATATTAACATATGATAACTATTAAACATCATGAAACACTAAGAAAATGGCAGTCAAATAATAAGCCAATTAATTATTTTTTTTATTTGCATGAACTATTAATGTGTGATTGTATTATGTTTATTGTTTACAAGTTCAGTATTTTGTTTGTGAATGTGCAATTTTTATTTGAAACTTGAGCGATTCATATGCAGGACATTTTGTCTTGATTCTTTGCATCCCAACTGTCTCTTTTCTTGTCAGTAATGTGACTTTAATTTTCCTGTTTTACTCCTGATGCCAATCAGAAAAAACAGTCTGTCTTTCCTTTTCTTTCTTCTTTCTTTCCTTCTTACACATCTCATTCTCACACTTCTCATTTGTTTGTTTGTTGTAGCAAATCTAAGCCACCTCCCCAGATCTCCCCCAGTAAGTCCAGCGGTGGGGAGTTCTGCGTGGCTGCAGTCTTTGCCTCTTCCCGCTCTTGGTTCATCACCAACCCCAACATGAAGAGAGAAAAAGGTTTGACATGGCTTCCAACCTTCAGTGCATGAACATTTTATTTTGAGCTTTATACATAATTAATGATCTTGAGCTTTAGACATAATTTTTAAGCTTTAACTAAATTAAGTGGTTTGAATATTGATGAAAATTATATGTGACCCTGTCTGTGAAAACCATTCTGTGAAAATGTAACATTTGATATTTCACTGAGTACGGCTATGTCAAAGATTGAAAATATAGTGAAAATAATGGTTGAAATCAACCTTTGAAGCTTGTTATCTCAAAATTAGATTTTGAGACTTTAGGAGCGTTTTCACAGACAGGGTCACATATACAGCATTTGACATTTTTTTTTGTATATATATGTATAACTCATTCTATTATTGTGGGTACATTTGGTGACCCCCATCTGTTACCGTCAACTCTGTTACCTAAGTAGACTAACAATGCTGACAATAGTGTAACAGAACTGACATTTTTATTTATTTATTCAAAAACTCCACTTGCTCGCATAAATGCTAAGAAAACATGACACCTAATGAAAACATGAATAAAAGAGCTTTAAATAACCCAATGTCAGATCAGTAATCAATTCTGTTTTCCTTTTGATATTGTGGTAACAGAGTTGACATTCTAAAAATAACTCTTGGTCTAAGAAGTTTTTTAATTAAAATATTTTCTTAGAGAGAGCACTTTTCAGTGCTTCAGATCTTATCAGTGAGTAAAAGTGACATAATTTCCTGTAACTTACACAATTCTGAGAGATAATTTTACCAATTTAAAGGCAAAAAATTGTAGGGCAACAGAGTTGACGCAAGATTTAGGGACATTTTTCTAAGATTTTCTTAAAGATCTTTTTAAAAAAATAATTAAATTTTGTAGAATTAAGTAACTAACTATTATAAATAAAATGAATAAAAGAAAGCACTATAGCATATTTTGATTGTACATGATGGACAAAATACACTTACTAATTCGGACAAGAAGAAATCAGGATTTTTTAGCTATTTAACGCCCTTTAAAAATAAATTATTATATTGTTATGGACTGCAACATTTTGTAATTCATAAAAATTAGTAAAGAATAATAATATATAAATTAAAATAATAAAAAATATAACCATTTTCTAAAAAAGTAGAAAAAATAATGACATTATTTTTGTGGGGACACCAAATGTACCCCCAAATATACAATCACCCCTATATACAGTATAATGCGTGTGTGTGTGTGTGTATGAAGAGTTAATTTGCAAGAACTGATAACTTAATAAGTTTTCAAAAATCATGTTTTTTTCATTGTGCATTCCAATTAATCGCAATCAAACTGCAGTTTTGTTATTTTGATTAGGTAACACAATAAAACACAATAGAAACATGATGACATAACATAAAAAACATGACTTTTGGAAATAAATAAAAAAAGATAGCCGGCATCTCCTTTTTGTTTATTTCTTCGATTCTTTAAGTGGTCTAGATGAAAACTGCAAAATCGGTTTCAAAAAATCGACAAAAAGATCATGTTAGGAAATATTTAGTAACACGTTCTTGACTTTTCCTCCTTGTTAGATCAGTCTCGACAGGCTGTCGTTGAATCTCTCTACATCCTGAGTTGCTACGGAAATCTGGTGGAGCATGTGCTGGAACCTCGTCCAATCAGCACGGCGCAAAAGATAGGCGACGACACGCCTCTGGAGCTGAACACCTGTCCGAGAGCCTGTTGGAATCTAGCCAGGTGTTGCCCCGGGGCTCTCAGCACCACACCTATTTACCTGCTCTTACACTTCACCTTCAGTTCGACAGAAGCACCTGACATGACCTACTGTAGTCATATCATTTACATAAAACAGCTTATATGGCGCCTTAATGAGGGCAAGCAAATGATTAACGTCACTGCTTGTCACCGACCCAGACGCTGAGCTCAGTCATAATGCAATAAAGCTTGTGACCGAGCGAAGAAAATGGAAACAGGCAGGGGTTGCTCTCATAATGGCTTTCTGATCTGATTGTACATGTTAAATGATTGTATGTACTGAGCTGTATAGCTCGTGCGGCCCACAAGAGACGGGAGAAATGGAAGGTCCGTCAGGCTGCGGAGAGTTTTGAGTCCATTATAGCTCAGCTGGAGAATGTTATATACATCTGGGCCTTTGATATGCGCTTCCTAAATTGATTTCTGTGTTTGTTTTGAGTAGGACACCGCAGTGGAATGAGCTACAACCACCTTTCAACAGCAACCATCCCTTGGTGCTGGCCTCAGACTTTGTGCAGTACTATCAATACCTCCTGGCTGGATGTAAGTAGTCTCAATGCAGCTGTTTGTTTTTAACCCTTATTGTTGCACCAACACGCAAGAAACATGAAAAGTAAACTCAGTCTCTTGTCTGCATGTTCTTGAATGGTCCCGTACTGACGTAGCAGTTGGTGAAGTGCTTTTTTTTTTTCTCCAGTGCTGTTGCGAATCTTTGGGCTTTGTCACTCGCTAGTACATCCGTGCCCTGAAACTCATCATAGCGCCAAATTAACCCAGCGTTCAGATTAAACCAATTAGTGTGGTTTAAAACTCATGCAATTTAATAACAAGTGCATAGAAAGCGCGAGCACTTTGGGTCGACGTATGAAAGGCAAGAGAATGCAACTTGAGGGCAGAAGGCTCACGGATGACCACACATCTAATATATCTTGAATAAGTGAGCATTGTTGCGTTAGCTGGATAATCATAAACATTACTGAGTAATTAGCTGTCTGGGTCCTTCAGGCCAGGCTTCACATTTCTTCTCTGTCACTAAAGCCCAAGTGCTCTAGGCCTAACGGGTAGAATATTCTCTGGAAGTTGGTCTAATCACCATGCATGTGTCAGAGTGATGAAATAGCCCTGCGTGAGTGGTCATGGCAGAGGCTCGCCGTGGATTCAGTTCACCAGGGGGCAAAGAAAGGCATAATGAGCTTGTTCAGTGCATCAACGTTAATGTCTAATTAAAATAAGCCAGAGATCCTTGCACCGTGCAGATGAACCTCGCCAACCTGATACTCAGAAGAGTATGCGCATATTCATGTGGCCATGTTTGTATTGTGCCCCCGGTACTAAGTGTGCTGGGCAGCCCTCGATGTGCCACCTTTGATTGCTTGCTGCGTTGTGTTGCAACATGAGCTCATGTATCCAGTGCGTGTGGATTTTGGTTTTCAAATGTTCTTATTTGGTTTTTTCCCCCTCAAGTTTTCCGGGTTTTTTTTTACTCAAAAACATAATATTAATAATAAAAATGTGTGTGTGTGTGTATTTGTGTATACATGTTTTGTCATTTTAGTAAATTCCACTCTAATATTTTTATATATGACACACAAATAGCATGTTTGCACAATAAATGTATGTGTTCCGTTTATGCATATATAGAAAAACACACTTTCAGTATATATTTAGAAAATATTTACATGTACTGCATACACATTTATATATTTATTATATTTTATATTGTATTTCAATGTAGTATACATTAATATTTAATATATTCAATATACAAACATGTTTGTATTTATATATACATAATAAATATACACAATGCACACTCATATATTATGTAAACAAAAGCCTTTATTTTGTATGCAGTAAATTGTGATTAATCATTTGGCAGCATATATATTTATACAGAAAGTATTCTGACCCCCTTAAATGTTTCACTCTTTGTAATATTGCAGCCATTTGCTAAAATCATTCAATTCAAATATTCAAACTCTTTGCTCAGTATTTAGTAGAAGCACCCTTTTGATCTAATACAGTCATGAGTCTTTTTGGAAAAGATGCAGCAAGTTTTTCACACCTGGATTTGGGGATCCTCTGCTATTCCTTTTTGCAGATCCTCTCCAGTTCTGTCAGGTTGGATGGTAAACGTTGCTGGACAGCCATTTTTAGGTCTCTTTAGAGATGCTCAATTGGGTTTAAATCAGGGCTCTGTCTGGGCCACTCTATTGTTATTTTACTTCTCTTGGTCTCATCAGACCATCTTGGAGTCCTTCAGGTGTTTTTTAGCAAACTCCATGTGGGTTTTCATGTGTCTTGGACTAAGGAGAGGCTTTTGTCAGGCCACTCTGCCATAAAGCCCCGACTGGTGGAGGACTGCAGTGATGGACTTTCTACAATTTTCTCCCATCTCTTGACTGCATCTCTGAAGCTCAGCCACAGTAATCTTTGGGTTCTTCTTTACCTCTCTCACCAAGGCTCTTCTCCCCCGATAGCTCTATGAAGGGTTCTGGTTGTCCCAAATATCCTCCATTTAAGGATTATGGAGGCCACCGTGCTCTTAGGAACCTTAAGTGCAGCAGAATGTTTTTTGTAACCATGGCCAGAACTGTGCCATGCCACAATTCTGTATCTGAGCTCTTCAGGCAGTTCCTTTTGACCTCATGATTCTCATTTGCTCTGCCATGAATTGTGAGCTGTAAGGTCTTATATAGACAGGTGTGTGGCTTTCCTAATCAAGTCCAATCAGTATAATCAAACACAGC
>JAUCMT010000028.1:11454530-11465665 GCA_032357475.1 Enteromius thamalakanensis
GAGAATCTTATTTCTCACCATCTTGGAGTCCTTCAGGTGTTTTTAGCAAACTCCATGCAGGCTTTCATGTGTCTTGCCCTAAGGAGAGGCTTCCATCGGACCACTCTGCCATAAAGCCCCGACTGGTGAAGGGCTGCGGTGATGCTTGACTTTCTATAACTTTCTCCCATCTCCCGACTGCATCTCTGGAGTTTAGCCACAGTGATCTTTAGGTTCTTCTTTATCTCTCTCATCAAGGCTATTCTCCCCCGATAGCTTAGTTTGGCCGAACGGCCAGCTCTAGGAAGGGTTCTGGTCGTCCCAAATGTCTTCCATTTAAGGATTATGGAGGCCACTGTGCTCTTAGAAACCTTAAGTGCAGCAGAATTTTTTTTGTAACAATTGCTAGATATGTGCCTTGCCACAATTCTGTCTCTGAGCTCTTCAGACAGCATTGTGAGTTGTAAGGTGTTATATAGACAGGTGTGTGGCTTTCCTAATCAAGTCCAATCAGTATAATCAAACACAGCTGGACTCAAATGATGGTGTAGAACCATCTCAAGGATGATCAGAATAAATGGACAGCACCTGAGTTAAATATATGAGTGTCACAGCAAAGGGTTTGAATACTTTTGGACCATTTCATATTTCAGTGTTTGTTTTTTAATAAATCTGCAAAAATGTCAACAATTCTGTGTTTTTCTGTCAATATGTGTGTACATTGAGAGAAAAAAAAGAACATTAGCAAATGGCTGCAATATAACAAAGAGTGAAACATTTAAGGGGATCTGAATACTTTCCGTACCCACTGTATGTGTGTATATACACACACAACCACACACACACACAGTTTTATTAAAAAAAAATTCTGAATACATTTACTGACAACACTGAAGTCTTCTTAGCAATGCAGGCAGGATGTGATGCAAGCATAAAGAAGCATTAGCTGGCTGTTAATGTTATCAGGCTGTTTTCTTTGTAATTACTTTGTAAAAGGCCACTCTGAAAGGAGAGAATACAAAGAAAGATGGCGGAAGAGAGCTGGAGATAGCAGAGGGGCATCAGTAACGAAGCGTTCCCATGCTCAGCAGTCTCAGAATGGGGCGGTTTGCATGCCTTTACTCTTAAATGAGGACTCTCAGCGAGCAGGGCTTTGTGATTGACAGCTCTGGTCTTGCTTCTAGATTGGATGACCTGGCTGATTAAAAATGCAGCATGTGGATGGTAGGGTCAGAGGAGCTGGAGCCTGCACGACTGGTGATAAAAGCAACCGTGGCGCCACTTCTTGGTCACTATCTCCACCTGTCCATCTGCCCAGCCTTTGGCAGCACTCAGGAAGGGGAGCATTACCCAGCCAATGCTGATGATACCCAGATGATGGGTAGATAACAAGGACGCGCTGGCCCAGCGACGCTCCTTCGGTCCAACTGAACGCGCTCAGGGAATCTTCATCTTGCGACATAAGCTGTCGTTGAGCAGAGAGAGAGGCGGCTGTGTGTCTGAGAGCTCTCTAATGAATGAGCCCAGATTTCTTAAGGAAAGGTGTGAGGGTTCCGTCTTACACCCTGCTTTTATTTAGCATAATCTTTCAATGTGTTTTTGGAATGCAGTGAGCAGAATACACCTAAATGCCTCTGGGATCGTATGGCTATCTACTGAGTATGCAAAATAATTTTAGGAAAAAAATTACAGTAGGAATAGCAGAAACATCTGGAGCAAGGGATTAGTCCACTATTCTTCTTGAACCTTATTTACGTGAACATTTGAATGTAAATGTAAAAAGTAAATGTAAAAAATGTAAAAAGTGGCCTTATGCAGTATGTATTTTTCCCATGGACGAACCAATAAAAATGCATTTAGATAAATAAATAGTTGAATTATGAAAATATTTAGATCTTTAATTATTTTTATTAACATATTGGCTACTACATAAACATAACTATTTAAATAATAAATATGTATATATTACTGTAAATAGATGTGCTTTTAAATATACAGATTTGATTAGTTTCAGAAGACATAATTAAATAAAAATTTTAAATGATTGAATGATTTATTTGTATACATTTTTTTATAAATACTAATAAATACTAATTTTTAAATATACTAATTAATTAATAAAAAATGTGTACATTACCAAAAATGTAAATACTTCATATCTTCATATTCACATGTTTTCTTTTTCACATATTCCCTTTTTTATATAGTTACAGAGAAAAATACACATAAACAATAACATTGGGGTTAGTATACTGATTTATGTGTTTGTGTGTCATTTCAAATACGTCCTTCAAGTTTTCGAGGTGGAGCGGGTGGAAATATTGACAGTAAAAGCAACAACATTAGCACAACCCAGTCTGGCTTTTGTCTCCAGGTGTCAATGCGAACACCGTTATGCACCTGAACAAACATTATTTAACTGAAAGCTCATTTGTGCATGGTTTGTGTGTTGGTGGCCAAAGCAAATTTGTAAGCAGGCTGTGACTGTGATACTGCGGGTTTATGCGGTCAGGGCCTGTTTCCTATCCTTATTCTGTTGCTCACACTCGGTAACTCACAACAGATAAACTGCTCTTAACAGTCCAGGAGCCCTCGACCTCTTAAGCCCGGCCATTATGAACCCACTGTAACCTGATCTACAGAGCCCAGCTACTGTTCTTACGCTTCAATTATTTATTAGTCAACACTTATTGTCCCCCTGGGCTTTGGAAGGAGGGTAGGAGGAAGGCCAGAGCTTGATTGTGTTTAAGATGTAACACGGTCTGGCTCTGTTCTGACCCATCAGAGGTCGGTAAGTCACTCTACGATTTATGTCCGCATAATGCAGCTTGCTGGGATAGCGGAGGCCGTGCTCTGGCAGCGGCTAGTGTTACTGTGATTGAGTGGGACGGGTAGCGAGCAGATTTTCCCTTCGTGTGGAGGTGTCGGTGTATCTGTTACTCACACAGTAGTGACTGCGCCATGAACCTGGCAGGAACACCTCTTCAAGTGTGTCTGAACACCTGGTGTGTGAGCACTTATGTCTGCGAGACAGATAGAGAGAAGAAGAGGCAACAAGAGCGACGGGCTCCTTGTGTCCTCCAGATGAGGGCTTGACATCTTTATTATTCACTGCTGTATTATGTACATTGGTAACAAAGGCATGTGTTTGCCTGGAGGTGGGAAGGGAAACCACTGATTGTGCACATTAGTCTGAAGACTTGGCGCCTGCTTAGCGAAGCCTCCAAGTGCTCCATCTGTCACTGCCCGTGCTGTCTTTGCTGCTGACAGCTCTGCTCTCTTTTATCTGTTCTGCTGTTGCTCACATACCAAAACATACCGTCAACATTTTTGCTGGCTTTCCACAGCCCAAAAATCTTAACTACTAAGTGGATGTTTTATTGTTGTTTTTATGCAAAATGACAGTCATCGTATTTTTGCTGTTTAGTACTGTGACTTATTATATTATAGTCTTAAAATATTAATTCATTTAGATTTATATTAGTAAATAAATATGATTGGACTGGACTTTTTATTTTTAGTACATAACTAATCTAAAATATATATTTTGATTCATAACTAATTATTAATTTCTCTGTGTTTGCAGTGGCTCCTCCTGGCAGCCCTGGCCCCATCACCCGGCATGAGTCCTATGACAGTCTGGCATCTGATCACAGTGGCCAGGAGGACGAGGAATGGCTCTCACAGGTGAGTGTTAATGCATCAGAATTGATGCCGGTATAAGTCATAATTAATTTCTCACTCCATTGTCACCCATCATAGATCTGGTAAAATTTTTATGCCTTTTTTCTCCACCCTTTTCATCCAAAACACTGCATGATTGGCGTGTTTATTAGAAAACAAACTTTATTGTTGTATTTGTTTATTTTGCATTGCTTTGGTGTTATTTATGTTATACTGTAGTATTTTGAATTAGATTTTTATTTATTCATTATTCATTTATCTTAAACTTGAAATTAGTAAAAAGTTTGTTTTTACAAATTTTATGTGATTTTGTAAATTTATTGATTGTTTTAATTATTTTATTTCTATTATTTCTATTTTATTTATTTATTTTTTTTACAGTTTTAACATAACAATAACTTTACCCATCCATCCAGACATGTGCATTAGAAGTCTAAGACACTAGTAAAAATGGTAATATCAAAATGTTAACAATTTCTAGTATTCTGCTAAAAAACAACAGCACTTGAGTGCAGAAGTAGTCAGAATATTAAATATTTCATATATATTTATTTCGCCTCATGAGATGTTTCAGTAGCTCAAAATCTCAAAACTTTTATTTACCCATTTTAAATTAGGTTCATAATTGCAGATTTACAATGTGGTCTGAGACATTTGTAAGTTTTATAATCGAATGCTGTAGGTACGCAGACGCAGCATGTCCAGCGTGTGTGTGGCAGTTTTTGTGTGGCCTGACCGGCCCTAGCCAAAGCTCTTAAACCTTAAGGTTGTTAATGCACCAGCATTAGCGACAGCATACATCCCCCATCACATCCCGCCTTCCTAATGACACCATTAACACTTGTAGCGACAGCTATTGGCTAAACACAGCCTAAACCCTGTTGATGGCTCTATTTATCTGCTTTATATGCGATTCCAATTAGACTGCTTGTCTGTTATGTGTTATGGCAGCATAGCATAAAAACAGTCCTCTGTGAGTGCTGTGGTAGCAGGCTCTTTGTAATAAGTGCTGTCAGTGTGAGGCGGCCGCAATATGGCGGGCTCAAGGCGGAAAGTGTGCAGAGGGGGGCAACATCTGGCCATGGCCCTCACGAAAGCAGAAAAAAGCCAGCACTGCATCTGTTTCTCTCAGGGCTGTGTGACACCGTTGGTGTTAACTACAGAGCAAAAAAAACACGCACATAACATTGGCCTCATTTACCCAGATGTGACAGGAAGAGGACAGAAGGGTTGACCCCATGCCATGCTCTTTTAGAAAAGATGGAGAAATGAAGAGTAGAGAGGGATGCTGGCTGGATGGACAGTCGTCTTCTTCACTTCTCCCTCTCTCTTGCTTCGTGATGTTAGTGTCTTTCTATGCCACGGTCCACTGGGGAGGAAGTGTGGCGTCTGTCTAACCCCGCCCTTCCCTTCCCCAGATTTGATACTGCTGGTCAAAAAAAAAGACACTTGCTCACACTGTATGCGTGTTATCATCTCCCGATTTTCCAACTCTATATAAATGGAATATATCATTTTTGTTGATAATTATTTTTAATTGAATGTTATACAACATAATGTTTTTACGTGATATTAATTTCATGTATGAGATTTAGAGGATGTGCCAAGTTATAAGACAACACAATGAAATCACAAATTTATCATTTTATTTTAAAAGTCATAATAAATTTAGGAATGCAGATAAAATGCAATATTTTAATAAAGATAATAATAATAATAATAATTATTATTATTTTAATGCTATATGTAAGGTACCTCTACATGAACCCCCAGTAATACAAAATTATTTAATAGAACTAGATTCAATAGAGCAATATTCAGCAGAAGTGAAATACATATAATATGATCATATACTTTAGGAACATTTATTATTATTATTATTATTTATTTAAATGTTTTTTGCATGCATGTATACGTGTTTAATAAGAAAAGTGTTGCCTTGCGAATTGTGTTGATGTGTGTGAGTGGAGAAAAATAAGAAATTTAAGTAAAAAAAAAAATGTATATAAAAAATCCATACATAGACTAACGTCCTCTTTGAATATATACATGTATCACTTTTGCACAAATATGTATCACTTTGCTGAAGTTAAATTTGCAAAAGCAGTTTAAGTGCTCTTCTCTATTGGTGTTATACTTTACAGGTGGAGATTGTGACCCACACCGGCCCTCACAGGAGACTCTGGATGGGCCCTCAGTTTCAGTTCAAGACCATCCATCCGTCGGGTCAGACCACTGTTATCTCCTCCAGCTCCTCTGTACTGCAGTCACAGGGGCCTAGCGACACCCAGCAGCCTCTCCTTGATTTCGACACAGACGACCTGGACCTGCACAGCCTCAGGTGCCAACACTAAACACACATTCACACACAATGCTGCTCACATTACCAGCTTCCATCATCAACACCCAATTCACAATGTGACAGCATAGACTCATGTTACTAACCACAGAAATTCACTAAATACACATACTGACCAACTGTAACCAGCACTTGCACTGCACAGACACTGCCATCTCTTTATCTATCCTTTGTTTTTTCTATCATCTGTCATTAACACTAGCATTCCCTATTCTTTTTCTATTCTACATACTTGTTTTCTTTTTATTTATGATCAAATATGACCCTTTAACTTGTTTTATTTTTATTTAAAAAGACCCACTAACACAAGCATTCTTTATTCATTTTTATCTACTTTTTTATTTATCATAAAAAATATATATGTACTGAGACTTGTCACAGCACTTGCATATTATTGCTTTTTTGCTGGTTTTGATTTCATTGTCCTCATTTGTACCGAAAGTCACTTTAAATAAAAGCAGATCTAAATATGTAATCAGCAGGAGTCTTGTCGTTATGTTGCAGGATCCAGCCGGTGCGATCTGAACCTGTTAGCATGCCTGGTTCCTCTCGCCTGGTGGCCGACCGCAGAGGCCAGTCGACAGTCATAGATACCGGCTCAGGTAAGACCGCTGGCTGCTCTTATAGTTTTTCCCACAGGATCCGAAGCTTATTATTGGTGTGATAATTCTACAAGAATCCTCTTCAGCTTGACTCAACTTTCTTTGCTGAGCATTTGAACACTTATAAAGATATGTTACAACCCGGCTGAAAAACTTTCAGAAGCCTACATTTGGTAAAAAAAGGCTTATTGTGACCTTTGTGTTAGATTAGATGGATGTTGTTTAAAGGGATTTTGATTCCTCTTTTTTTTTCTTCCATGTTAAGATAATCCAATCAACAAAAGCTTGTACTTCTAAAAGATTTCTCTATATTTTGAGCCTACGTGTATGTGCTTATACAGTCTAAACAAAACAGGAGAGAAAATCAATTTTCAGGGAATCAAAGTACACTGCACTGTTTGCTCTTTTTCTGTCGCAAAGTGATATTTTGCTGCGTATGCTTACACATACATGTGTACGGCACAGTCTTTCATGTTTCATTGAAATCAAAGCACTGCATTTGCAACGCTCTGAAATGTGGTTTGTCAGTAGAAGGTAGGCCGTGTTGACTGTTGTGATGTTTAGTGCTTGGCCTGTAGACGCACATTAGCTGCATGGCACTGTCAGGAGGTTTCATCTTTGAGATTGCACTGACTCTCTGCGGTGTCTTCAGACGTACCTGCTGTTCCTTTGCATCTAGTGGCTTCCTGTCAAGAAAAGAGTCCCGTCATCATCTCACGTCTCCCCTCCTTTAAACCCTCACCTCTAAAAGAAAGAAAGTAACCATCTTTATCACACACACACACACAACTCCCCTCCCTCTCTTTCTCTCTTCTCTGGCCTGTCTGGAGGAGAGCTGCCGGAGTCTTCTTTATGGGCCGATGCTTATCAGTCTGTGTGTGATTGCTCAGCTCTCAGGGCTTCAAGCAGTGTGGCGCCTCCTCTTATCAGTGCTCATCGCTTTGTCTTTGTGCCTTCAAAAGGCCGCACAGCCCTGTTTATCCCGCAGAGCTCAGACGCTCCTCCTCGACCGCGATGTCTCTCTCTCTCTAGTCCAGGCTGTCCTGGAGGATCTGATGCTGTTCTGTAGGACAGTGTCTCTGTCTTTAGGCCCAGCTTAAACGGTCTCGTCCAATTTGCCCAGTTTTATGTCTGTTAGCGTTAATGTTTTTTGCGTTCCTAAGTAGACACTAAGTAGTCATTTTTAAGGAAACTTAATTGCCTTAAGACCAGCATTTATGTATATGGTAATTTTTTTTTTATACTCTTCCTACTGGACTTACTGCGACAAAAATGTAGCATAAAAAATATATATATATTGTTTTTATTTTGTATTTATAATCAAATAAATGTGTAAGTAACTGAAGGAGGTTTGGGTTTCTCCAGAGCTTAATTTGTAGAATAGAATAACAATTTAAATGTATTTACTTAGTTTTTATTTATTTATTTATTTATTTACTTTTGTATTATTTTATATAATTTTTTGTTTTTATTTTGTATTTTATAATAAAATTGTGTGTTTATAATTATATATATATATATACACTTATGTATTTATATTATAAAGTGTATAGTTAACTAACTAAAGGATGTTTGGGTGTTTTCTTCAGAACTTAATTTTTTTTGATAAATTTGTAAAAAAAATAATGTATTCATTAAAATAAAATATAAAAAATAATAAATAAAATATCTCAGCAAACAGTACATGCAATGTGCATACAGTATATATACTTTTATAATTTTACTTTAATTGCAAATAAAATTGAAAGTAAGAAAGTAAGGTGTTTTGCTGTTTTCGTCTGGAACTTTGTGTTTTGACAGATTTGTAATAAAATGCATTAAAGCTATTATATTATATATTATAAACTTTTTACATAGTACAGTATTTAAACATTTTATCTAATTATGTTTAAAATAAATGTTAAATACCAACTTGCCTGGCCTTGTGCAAAAGTCAATCCGAGAATGCACTGCGACATTCTTGTCTGTGGGCAAATGTTGACTCGCATAAAACGTTTGAACTTATTAGATACTGAAAGGTGTGAATAAAAAATATTGCAAATGTAATAATGAAATGATTTTGCCCAAATGTGCTACATGTATTTGTGTGTGCTTAAAGCTTTATATGACCACATGTAGACAGCTAGGCAGCAAACTAGGTTTTGAAACAGATCTGTGGTCTTTACATTAGTGCTTCAGAAAGATCACATGAGGATATCAGAGCCTCCTGACCATTATATATCAATGTAACTGTGCTGTGTGTGTTTATGTGGCGTCCTTTGTGTTATATACCACCCCTAAGGGAGCTGGCTCCATGTGGCCATTTCTGCCGGATGTGTGTGCTGACACTAAACCCATCACAAGCAGCGCCCATCTGCTTGACACAGCGTATCAGGAGAAAGAAAGAATCACACAGCCACTGTCTCAGCTTCCCAAAATCAATCGGACATGCAGCCAGCATTATCAATACTCCTATCTGGTCCCCGGAGCGTCACCCTGGCCCCGCTAGACTACACAGCGTATTGTGCGAGAGAAGACAGGAGGCGCTTTATCTATTTGAAGCAGAAAGCGAGCAAGAACACAAGTCTCTTTTGATTGTATTTTGTTATGACTCAGTAGCAGAAACACCCTGTCATTTGTTCGACGAGAGCACTTTTCCTTCCTGGACCCAGTTGTTATGTGTGTGGCATGGCGGGATGGCAGGGGCCCGTCGGAGATCGGGAGATGAACGGGCAACAGTGCACGAAAGATGCTGGTGTGTTGTGAGTTTGCTATCAGGTTCTGGAAGAAACTTGACTGATAGCTGCAAGTGTGTCTTGCTTTGTGTTGGGGGCGATGACGCGTGTTTTTGTTTGTGTTCGTCTGGTTGAGTCTGTATTGTTGTTGGGGTGGGGTATGGATTTAAAGTACCAAATATGACAGTAACTGAAGCTACTTGCTTAGTAGCTTTTTTTGGAATTGTGATGTAGCAGCATGGTTTTAATGGTGAAAAAAATTTAAGCGTTATCTTACATTTTCTTATTGTAGAATTTACCATTATGAATGAACCTAAAAGAGTCCTTTTTCCTCCAGAACACAAAATAAATTTAAATACAGTTAAAAATCAAAACAAAAAATGTTACATAATTTAAATAAAATAAAAATACCAAAATAAAGTAAGTAAAGTAAATAGTAGAAATAGAGTAGAAAGAAAATAAAATATTTTGATTGTTTGATGATATTAAATTATTTAAAAAAAAACTTTTATTTAAAAACAATTATAAAAATGAAGTGTAAAAAAAAAAAACATAGAAAAATATTTAATCTAAGATGCCTAAAGGTGCCACAGAAAAAAACACAATAGAATAGAAAATTCAATAAAATAATTAAATCAAGTTTATTAAAATTAATTAAAAAATATATTAAAATATTTTATCTTTTTTTTATAGAACGAGAAGAAAATAGAATAGAAATTTAGTAAAATAATAAAATGTATTAAATCATGTATAAATATATATATTTTGAAGAAAGGGGAAAAGATTTAATTATAATTTTTTTCATTGTTTCATCATTTACATTAATCTACATGTTGCCTATAGTGCAGTGATGGTGGTGGTCAGTGCACATTGCCGTTATCACTGTGCGATGGTAAAACTCCTCTCATTGATGCTTATCACTGGCAGAGTGTGTGCCATGTGTTTTATCTACCGCCCTCACACAGCCCTCAACTCAGGTGCAGAGTGTATGTGTGTGTGAATGGCAAGACAAAGCCATCTCTGTGTTTTAGTGTAGTATAGTGTGCTCCTCTGTGCTGGTTATGCCTTCAAGCCAGTGGGACAGGGCTGATCGCTCCCCTGGTTTCCTCTCCCAGCATGGATGAGCGCTCAGAGACCGGGCACCTGGACTCTACCTGCGTCCAGCAGTAATGGATCCTCACCCGTGGTCTGTAATTACCTGGATGGGCATAAAGGTGGCTTGTTGTCAGAGATACTGCGCACATTCAAGCCAGAAGGATCCTGACGCGCTCGAGGAGGAGCCCGTGCCACATGATCTCTCCGAACAATGAGAGGTGTTTTTGAGCCGCCTATAGATCGTTGAGCTGTTCCCGTGACCCAGCGCTCTCCCTGCCGCCCTAGCCTGTCTTCTTCAATAGTGACTCGCCCCCTCTCTGCCACACTCACTGACTCCATTCTTCTGCTCCTGACCTGGAAGTTCCCGCCACAATACAGAAGCTGCTGCGGACGCCTGGCCAGATTGGCGGATCTGACTTTGAAAGATGCCATTCTTATCATCAACCTACTGTCTGAGAATCAGAAGCCAAACTGCCTTATCTCACACTGCCATCTCTTTCCCTCTTGTTTCTCTCCTCCTTTCTCAAAAAAAGTATTTTGTTGCATTGACTGTATTATGATACTGCTACAGCATCAGTAAAAAAAACAACAGGAAAGCAAGTGGCCCGAAAGCAAGGTGAAAGTTTTTTTTAATTTAATTTAATTTAATTTAATTTAATTTTATTTTATTTTATTTTATTTTATTTTATTTTATTTTATTTT
>JAUCMT010000028.1:11501645-11520499 GCA_032357475.1 Enteromius thamalakanensis
CAATTTAAAAAATATTTTATAAAGAAACCATTAATTGTGTTTGTTTATATATTTTTTAATTTAAAAAAAAATATATATATATATTTCATGATGGGGAATAAAAAATAATCAGTTTTTTTTTATAATAAATTAAAATAGCATAAATAATTATGCTCATTACTTAAAATGAGAAAAATGTACTTTACCATTACCCCCAACACTGCTCAGGAATGATGGGATAACTTGCACGCTTGTTAAAGTGTCCACCCGACATTAAACACACGCTTGTTTTTCTTTCTTTTCTTCCTTTGTGTTTTTGTTTCTCTGCAGGTATATCCTAAAGGACTCTCTTTCTGCCGGTTATCATTTCCGCCTTTCCCTTTTATTATCAATTATTATTATTATTATTATTTCTGCCCCTTTTTTTAAGCATGCACAACCAATTCATCACTCCTCCCCTTTCATCCTCTGTTTCTCCCTTCATTTCATTCATTGATTTACCATCAATATGTGTGAGAGTGAAGAAGAAAGGAGAGGAGTGGAGAGAGGACAGGCCGGGAGAGAGGAGGGCCGCAGCCCAGCGCAAAACCCCTGATGACTAATGACCGCCTTGTAACAAACACTTACCTACAGCGCAAGCTGGCTCAGTTGACCTCAGAAAAGAAGTGTTGCACAATACCGAATTCAGGGCTGTGCCACAAAGTAGGTGGCAACAAGTCGTGATTTTTCTGTGTTCAAACATAGCACAAACAGAGTTCGTCTGTTGGAAATTAAGCACAAAAAGCCATGTGTCCATTAGCTTCCTTGATCTGGTTACATTTATCCTCTATAGAGGAGCTTCAACTGTGGTGCCATGGATGCTGAGCTATATGAATAGGTTCTGGAATATACAGCAATATTTAAAAAAAGACAGAAAAGCTTTAGATTAGTAAATACAAGTCATGAAAACAGTTAAATTTCATTAATTCAGTTGTTTAAAATATTTATGTTATCCAGTATCTGAAGCTTAAATATAACCGTGTCCTAACCAGATAAACCACTGTACAGTGGCAAGGAACTTCTTTTTTTAATTAGTTTTTGTCCTTACCTGTTTTCTGTTTTTTTATTTTTTTTTTTTTTTAATATATATTATACCACATAAAGCCTGTGAGCCTGCAAAAAATTACATTTCTTAATGTTTCTAAAAAGTGCTGCATTTATTGGATGAATTCAAAAATGCTGTACTGTTATGGAAAATCATAACATTTAAGGTAACAATTTTTTTAAAAATATATCTTAATTTTGACCTCCTATTATGGCAAAACTTCATTTTATTTAAATAACTCCAATCTAAAGTGTCACATGATCCTTCAGAAATGATTCTAAATATAGCTATTTGGTGTCAAAGTAAAAAAAACAAACAGTTGTGCTGGCATTTTGTGTGTGTTTGTGTGTATAAACTACTGTATGTTTTTTTTCCCAGGTTTTAATTGACCGACAGTTTAAAAAAGCAGCATTTATTTGAAATAGAAAAAGGGATCTGTCCCTTTTGATCAATATAATGCATACTTACTGCATACTAAATAAAAATCTTTATAAAATACTTTAAAAAAAATCTTTTTGACCCCAGAACGATTAAACAGAAGTGTTACTTTGCTTATTTTACAATACTATGATTTTCTTTGTGATTTAATTCTGCCATTTCTGCATTCAAACTCAAAACTGTTTGTTTTGAAGCAGTTGCAATTTTTGCATTCGGTGTGGACAGACACATTTCTTCTTACTGATTAGTACACAGTGTTTTTCTAGCTTTTACCAACATGCCAAAAAGCCACAATCAACCACTGGTTATAGCTTAGACTTTGCAGTTCGTAACACAAATTTCCAGTATTGCTGTTCAAGGTGTTGTAAAAAATTTTTTGTTGAAATAGACTTAAAAAAATAACCCCTGACCATGTTTGCTCTGTGCTGTGATGTTACTAATGCCGTGTGTATGACTGGTGGAGTTGTGTCTATATTCGGCGTGAGTCTAGAAAAGGCGAATAAAATATTGAAATATTTATGCTCGGAAATGTTTCTTCTTTCTGCTTTTGTGCCCCAACTATCCATTTATCTCTGCATGTTTGGAGTGTGCAAGTTGTTTTGTACATACATGATCAGCTTGTTGGAACGCCACCTGCGATGCTGGAATAGATTTTGGATGAAACTTGTGTCTAACAGACGTCACTGGCTTCATGTGTGCACCCGAGTGTAAGATACACCACAGTCGGACTGAAAAATCGGATGTGTTTGTATGTGTGTACTGCATTTTTAATGAACGGAGTCCCGCCATGTTTGAACGTTGTAGTCATCTGCAGGATACTGGCAGGCTGTTGTAACTTTTTGCTGTACCTAAGGTGTTTTTGTCTTTCTGTATCCCCTGATATCACTAAAGTGATTCACAGAAGGTGGAAAAAGAACAAAATCAACAAATGGTCATAGGTCCTAGACGTTTATTATAAGTTAGCATTACAGTACCATTTACATGGATGAGCAGAAGCTGTTACATACCTAACGTAAAAATGTTTTACAGAGCAATTAAATGTGGTTGGATGTTCCAAACATGTATGACTAACTTTGTTCTGTGAAACACAGAAGAATATATTTTGAAAAGCATCGCAAGGTTTTTAGTTCACGCACTGAAAGGCAACGGAGGCCAAGGTTATTTTTGACCCTACTTGATCAAATATTATTTATTATTTATTTATTATTATCAGTGATAATTACAATGATTATCAATTAAAACATTGTTGCTGGATTATTTTATCATGAATATAAAGTTCAAAATAAAAGCATTTGTTGTAAACAGTAAAATTATAAAAACAATTTAAGTATATAATTTATTTAAATACATTTAATATACAAATATAACATCTTAAATATATTAATGCATGTGTGTGTATTTATAAACATTATATATATATATATATATATTATATTATATTATATATATATATATTATAAATATATATAGTACACACCCACATATTAAGTAAACATATATTAAATATATTAACAATGTAAAACATATAAAAAATATTTTTTGACTTTTATTTTGGATGTGATTAATTGTTTGACAGCCCTATTTTTTATTTATTTTTATTTTTTTTATAAACATGCTGAAAAAGCTTAAGCAAAAAGAAAACCTCAGTGTAACTTTGCTGTTTTAACAGTCATAAAAGTTTTTATTTTTATTTAAATGCATTGTAATTCTACGTCCATACATTTGTATTAAATTTAAATATAGGATATTTCTGCAGTTACAAGTTACAAGCCATATGTGCAGAAGAAAAAAGTGCATACAGGTTGGAAACAATAGTAAGTTGAGAAAGTGATCTTTAATTTTTGGATGAACAGCTTCTTTAACGCCGGGAGTAAATGACAGACTAGAAGTGTACAGACGAAAGCCCAACTGTGAATGTGAACTTTTGTTCACAAAATTCTACATGAGCGGGCAGCAGAAATGAGCAGCATGTGATTGTGGATTGCTGTGAGGATGGATCTCCTCCAGCTGCTCGCTACCTCCGGTCAGCCCTCGTCTCACCAGCCCGTGCCCCGGCCAGCTCCATTCACGACCGCGGCGTTCAGAAGCTGCCGTTTGTTTAGATAAGCCTTTGATACCGAATTTTATACTTCTTGGCTTCACATGACGGTGAAATCCGCTTTTTAACTCTTTCACGCCGCACCGCTGTGCTTTGTAATCAGCTGCGACGATTATACGATTGAAAATACGCTCTGATCGCTCCCCGTGTTTATTTTGGAGCGTGATACTTGGCCAAAAACAATACCAGTCAAAACAAAGCAGGGGTTATGTGGACTTGCAGTAATTTGCGCTGTCTGTGAAGAGGTTTTTGCCTCCCTTTGAAGTGTCCGGTGCCCAAATTACAGTGCTGCCATAATGAAGTATTACCATGTAATTACCCAGCGGTGCGCTACACACAGCAGCGGAGCAGAGAAAGTGCTGAGAATAGTGTGTGTGTTGCAGTGCCACGCTGTGAACAGGACCACTTGGCTTTACAGTGGGCCGCCTTCACCTGAGGTGGCCGGTTCTGATGAATTATGGAGCGCCAGCAGCTTCATCAATACTGCAACGACAGCGCAAAATACACAGCTTATTGGCATCAGCTGGCGCGTTAACAGCCAATGTATTTTTAATTAACGCCGAGCCTTCCTGCTTCGTTTGATGGCTGCCGTAAACATGACAGAGGTTGGTGACAGCTATTTCTGGTGCGCAGGTACCCCAAAGGCTTTAAAAATTTCACAAACCGAGACGCCCGCCTTGTCTTTGCACTTAGACCCTTGGGCCGCTTTCTCCTCGTCTTAAAAAATAAAAAAGTCGCACAACCTGGGTCAACACAACATTATGTGCCAGCCATTCAGAGATGGTTTTTAATTTGTTACTGCTCGCTTCAAGTTTGGGGAGTAGTATTATTCAGGCTTCCATAGAAACCAAAGTTACACATCATTGGCAGCTGAGTCCGTGAAGAAAGAGGGAGGCCGACTCCTCCCTGTTACAGACGCCTTGATTAAAACCAACACGAAAGAGAGAGAGAATAAAAGAGAGAGTGATGAGACAAACCACATGCTTAGTGACTCATACACACCAGGCCGGCAGCAGATGCACAGCTCTAATCAAATCTCGCTTTAGTACATCGTGGAAGCATTCGGAGACACAAATTCACTCTTTATGTCAGTAGCGGAAGTTTTTCTGAAGCCTACTCTCCTCGCTCGCACTTACCTCAGCGCTCCAAACCGAAGGCAGGCTCCCGCTCTCGGACGCTCGGGGTCAGTCGCGGCTGAAATGAGAACCAGCAACGGGCGCGGGGTCAGCAGCTGGTGGAGGATATGGCAATCATTTACAAAAATATGCTTTCCCAAGCCCACAAAAACAAAAGCCCCAAACTCAACAGCTGGGAAGGGTTGGGAGTAGCCCCAAGGCTGGCAAGTTCCCTTCCAGATGGAGAGGTTAGGCCGAGGCTAGCCAGGCAGCTTCACTTAAACTTCCGATTCCCATTAGGCACAGAGAAGATTGCAGGGGAAGGGAAGAGGAAGAAAAGCAATGAGCATGACTGCTCTGTTTTTTCGCCCCGCTTAATCAAATAAAGCAGGAAGCTTCCGAGACGGAAGAATTGTGTTTATTGATACTTGTGCATACTCACAGTTTGTTTGTTTTCGAAATCCTCTCTCTTGCTGTGTGATATTGGTGTTTGCGGTCAGCCATTCCTCTCTTTTTGTGTGCGCGCAAATCTGGGAGAGTTACATCCTCGCTTTATTATAATGTTATTATTAATAGTGCATTCTAAAGAATTGAACCGCTGGGAAATTTCTCGAAACCCATTCAACTTGGAGTTAATAGCCAGGCCACGTCAAATAACGAATGAAACAGGTCTTAAATAAGAATTGATGACCTACTCTCGGTGTTCTGTTGATCTGAGACCCCACGCAGCACAGAAGTAACGGGGTCCTGGTGTGGATATTAAGTTACCACCGGCTCGACTCTTTTGAAATGTGCAATTGCCGTCTTAAAGGAGCTCCAGAACCCGATGAAGACGGCCCCTTGAAAAGAGTAATGTACACACCAAAGCCTCAGGAATAGATCCACGGCACGTAATGCGTATCTTGTGTGAGCCGGTGTCAGGAGCTAGTGGCTAGAGAAAGACACGAGGGGAAGTTGACACGGGGTCCGCACAACCTGGCAACCTTTTGAAAGAGTACATGTGATATTCATTGAGAAAGACTCTGAACGTTTGCCGCTAGAAGGCCGGGCTGCTGATGTATTAAGCTCTATGAGGTCTGATGGGAATTAATCAATGAAACGGCAGAGGCCTGAGCCAAGTTTGTGCCGCTCTTTAAACCCCCGCCCTCCCCACCAAATGTCATATTCATTTTTTTTTACAGAAATATGGAAAAACTCAGTTTAAAGCCTGTCTGAAAAAGTAATAGTGTGTTTTGTTTAGAAATGAAACAGCTCTTCAAGTCATTTTTGTTAAATGCACACTTTCTATATGAAGGCAGTGGCTTAGTTATTATTATGAAATGTGGATTTGATTTTAATGCACATGTGTAAAAGCAATTGAAATCGGATCCGATCTCACTGAAGACATTACCATCACCTCAACTGGCTGTTTCTGGATATGATCCCATATATATTAATGATCTGAAGCCTCACAAGTGAGTGATGACTGCGCAGGTTGCCATTACACATTACGCAAAGATGTTTAAAGATTTATTTTGTCTCATTTTGGCTGTGTCTGTTTCTCCTGAGCATGTAAGGTAATCCGGCACCCGCTTAAGTCGACAGCCATCGACCCCTTTGGGCTCTAAACACACCAGCAGAGCTGAGGGGTCATGACCTTAGGGCCTGGTGAGGTCAGGGTGGCGGACAGCAGGGGCAGCCATCACAGGCCCATTACTGCAGGAAATTGGAAACACTGACCCAGCTCAGACACGGGCAGCATGCGCTCTGACGCCATTTGTAGCGCCTAATTGTGCCATAATTAAGATGAACTGAGAGGGGGGTGGGAGTGGTGCTGGAAGGAGAAGCAGACAGGAAAGAGGAAAGCTATCATCGCATTTCACATGCACGCGTTTGCTCGGTGTTACCCTGAGTGGACGTGACTGCAGTGGTGTGTTGTTTTATTTCAACATTTGGCTGCGCATTTAAGGATTAACACTTTTTGTCACACGCTTGAGGTTCATTGTGAGGATTCAATATTCTTTTGTTACTGTCATATTTCACTGTTATGTTAATAATGCCTTTTTCATGTTTTTCAAGCAGTGGTTCTCAACCGGTTTGGCTTCATAATGCAAATTTTTGCTTCAATTGTCAACCCAATACAATACCAAAGTTGTCCTTGAAATCAAATATTTGAATTAATCTGCATTTGTTTTATTGTATTGTTATATTATTATGTCTATCCTTTTCTTTCTATGATTTGATTTTGCTGCATTTGATTGGATGTGTTGCCTTTTCTTCCGTTTTAAAGTTAGGAAGCATATTTATTTGTAATGATAATGATTATTTGTTTTCATCTTCGGGCTGCGACCCGCCAATTGAGAACCGCTGATTTGAAGGACAATTTTAGACATGTACTACATGAACAAAAGAGGAAAAATCGCAGAGTTTAGCTGTGTGGTTTGCAATTTTGCCATCAACTTATATTACATAAAACAGGCCTGCGACCGCAGCTTTGCAATCCTGTGTAACTCAAGACCGTGAGTTCTGGGGCCACCGATCTTTCCCCATTTGCATGTTTGAAACGACAGGGCCTCACCTTTTAATGAAAGAAAGCAGCTCCCCTCCATGTTCGTTTCAGCCATGTTGAATTAGAATAAAGAGTTCTGCACTTTCTCAGTCAAACTCACATTTGCAGTTTTCACCACTTAAGACCTGCCCTCTCACGATCGGCTCAAACCAAACCATACCCCCGATCAGAGTCGGATGAAATCGGATGTTCGTTTAGACATGGATTGGAGTGGTCAGATATGCTGTTTTGTTTATGTGTGTTTGTGTGTCAGACAGAAACGAAGGACAGCCATTGGCCTCCTCAGACCGGGCCGCCTTGTAAACAGACACCTACTGGCAGCTGGGCACTTGGCAGCCGGACAGACTTGCTTGTAGAGAAAGGACACTGACCCCACCGTCTAACTGTCTCCACCCACCCACACACACATACTATGTGCTACCCCTTCCTGTGGATCGGCCGTGACTCGTCCCGACTCCCACAGTGACAGACAGCGGTGTGTTTACTGGCTTTCCGGAAACCTAGACAGGAAGACCCTATCTCTCCACTTCCAAATTTTTATTTTTAAATCAACACTTCGTAGCGTTTATTTGTACCCAACAACAAGTCAGCGTGATTTATTTTGCTGTAATCTAAAGCGAGCGTCTCCATTTCCTAAAATAAAGCGCTGGAAATGCCTGGAAGAATGTAAACTGAATGCTGGAGAAATTATACAAATACAGATAGCAGCGAGCTCTTAGTCAAAATGTTTTCTCTGAAGTGCGCTGGGGAGCCTCTCGAGGCTTGCCAGGAAAACACTCAAACTTATCTTTCTTCCTCTAAGCTCTTGTTGGAGACCTTCTCCTGGAGTGAGAGCTCAAGTACTTGTTTTAACAGCTAAACGTGCTTTTATCTAACACATCAGCTTTTATCCTTGTGACGACGATGACACGTATAATATAATTATATGATCAAGTGTGTGTGTGTGTGTATATATATATATAGTTCTGTCAAAGGATTCATCGCATTCAAGATAAAAGTTTTTGGTTACATTATGTATGTGTTCTGTGTGTGTTTGTATATACATACACACACACACACACACATACAGTACATACAGTATGTTTTGAAAATATTTATATGTTTTTTTAAATAGTTTATAAATATATTGAATATATAAAAAACCTGTATTTTCTGCAATTAATGCGATTAATAGTTTGAAAGCATTAATATATATATATATATATATATATATATATATATTTGTGTGCTGTCACACGATTAATGTGTGTGTGTAAATTATTAATTTGAAATAAATTAGGACGATTTGGAAATATTTTTTTTTATGCTTATTATGATTTTTTATATTTATATATTAAATATTTATATACTTGAATTATTTTAAAACATGTTACGTAGTATTTTGTTGTGTATTTCAGTTTATTTTTTCAAATTATACAATTAGAATACATTTATTTTAAAATATATTTAGTATTTTGCATGTTTATTAGAACTTTTTGTACTTTGTTATTTTTGTTTTTGATTTATTTTTATTATAAGTGAACTATATTGTTTATTATTTAAAATAATATTTGTAAGTTTATTATTTTAGTTTTTTTATATGCGTTTTTTGTATTATTTTGTTAAAATACTTTATTGTTATTATTTTTAGTCTTTAGTACTTGTAGTCAGTGTGCACGTTTGAGGAAGCGCGGCAGCTGCGTTTGTGGTATAAATCAGCATCGCTCTGTCTCGTCTCTTCTCTAATTATTCATCGAGAGAACTGTTAATACCCTGCATGTGGTTTTTCCCTTCTCCGCTCTCGCTGTCCTACTCTCTGATCATCACTCCTAAACAAGCTTCGCTTTATCATCACTGCCAACACTTCTCTAATGAAGGCCTGTATGCAATCACCAAAACACACCAGAGGCTCGCAAATTACAGCCCGTTTGTTCCCGCAGCCTAATGCCAGGCCGTCCCTCACCCCCCCACACCCTTTAGACTTTTCAATCCGGCTAAAATTAGGGCCCCCGGCCTACCAGCAGCCCATGATTACCATGTTGTTTCTCCATTTCCATGATGGATTTTGGTGTAGGTTTAGTGTTAAAATGAGTATTGGATCTTCAGCGGAACATCAGGATCTCTGCGTGGCTTTGGAGGAGGAGAGGACAATTATTAAATCCGCATGGCCAGCTCTCTTCCAAGGTTGCGTTCCTTTATACTGCAACCCCCTCTAATACCCTAACATCCACTTAACCTAAAACGCCTCTCTGTCTCCTCCAACTGTCCACCCTGTCTGACCAGAGGGAGACACATGTTTACTTCAGCTACTTGTGTTAAATGTCACGCACATTGAGGCGATCTCTGTCTGTCTGTGTTTCTCTCTCTCACACACACACACTCAGGCTCACTGAGGGCATAAGTGGCTGTCTCTTATCACCAAGTATGTGAAAAATGTGTAATGCGGGCAGAGCTGAATTTGATTAAAGTGAGGAAGTTTACAGAGGAGGTAAAGTTTGATGAGCAGGCCTGGCAAAGTGGCACAATGACTAAATTGTTTTTTTCGCTTTGGCCTACTGAAGGGCTTTTAATGTGAGAGTTTAGCACATGACTGATTTAATCATACTAACATGTGGTCCGTTCTGTTTCAGTTGATTAACTTTTGATGGATGTCATTCTTAGGGTTTGTAAGCAAAGATTTAAAACTTGTCTTATTGAACTTTAATGTATCTGATGAAAGTAAATGATCAAGCACTGGTAGCACGCTTCAGAAAACTGTCTGGTTCTATGTAATGAAGTGTGACCAAGACATTATAGTTTCCTTGTTCATTTAAATAACTAAGTAACTTTTTTTTTTTTTAATCCTTGTGCGTGATACATATACATGTTAATGCGAGATTATAACATATTATATATATATACAATTTATTTTTATAAAATGTACTAGATAAAAACTATTTGTTTCTTATTTGAATTTAAAATAATACATTTTACTGTATTTAATTTTATATTATTTAATTTGTACATTTACGTAGAATTTTTACTTGCCATTGTTCTGCTTTAATCTAATGGATTATATATATATTTCTTTATTAATATTAGTTTTTCATCCAAACTAAATGTTTTAACCACATTTGCGCAAATGGTGCATATCAGATGCCGATGCAAGTACGTGCAAGGCAGCAAAAGAATAATGTTGGACCTCTAGCCTCAGTGTACATTCTCTGTGTCCATTATATATTACGAAAGCCCAGCACACTGTAAAACGATATGTATACCAGGCCTCTCAGACCAAGGCTCCGTCGAGTGTAAATATTTGGAGTGTTGAGTGTCAGAGCAGTCACTGTTACAGTCAGAAGGCCCTTGAACTATTCGTCTCTCATGCCTGGTGGCGAGAGGGATGTACCACTCCGTCTGCTGATTCGCTCTGTGTTCCGTCTTTGACCTCTGTAGCCAGACACTCGGAGTCCTCAGTCACTCCTCGGTCTGACGTCTATGGCGGGCGAGCAACTGGACAAAGTCAGTGTTGTATTGGGGAATGCTGGTGATTGTGAATGAGGGTAAAGGGGCAGGGAGGGCTTCAGGGCTGAGCTGAACTTCCTTTAGAGGTGTAAAGGATAAAAAATTGCTGGGAATGGGGTGAGCGTGAGGCGACGAAGGAGATGAGTGTCTGAGCCCGGCTTTAGTTTTCATTTCTCCGGCCGAACCCAACCCAAGAAGCATCACCATTCCATTAATACACTTTGTAGTATACTTGTGAGATCTTTTAAACAGGTCCTTTTATAACAATACAATTAAAATATTTCTATTTATACATGTTTATTTATTCTTATTAATATTGGAAAGTTTGCCAAAAGTGCACAACTGTTTTCAGCTGTGACCGCCCCCGCTTCCTCCCCGTCATTATTTTAATAAAGTGTCATTACCGCAATTATTGAGGCGATTAGCTTGTTAGAAGACCATCTATCAGAAAACAACAAAACACAAGCGAGGTCACGGTCAGCAGACACTAATGTCAGGTCACAGCGTGGCCAAAGGAGGCCTTGTCTGAAAACACCCTGTGTGTCTTATTATGGGGGGTTGCCACCTCTTTCGAATTTCATTATAAGCGCATCTGTGAAAGAGGGGCTCAAAGTATGTAAGAGCTAGTGTTAAATGTTTGTTTTCTGCTTTCAGTCGCATGGTTTGCGAGACTTCGCGGGGGTGCGTTTAAGGGGCCTTTGTGCAATGTGACAAAAAGAAAACTGAACTGGGCAGGCTTTGTTCCTGTGCTGCATTGCAAAATATGATTTGAGATGAGGACCCCAGGCCCATTCTTTCAATGGGCAGTTTTTATTTTCTGCCAGCATTCTAATCAGCACCGAGCCTTTGAGTTGAAGCATTAACCTAAAGCCACACTGTTCACCCGGAGTCACTTCTGTCCTGTAGGCGCAAGAAAGGAATTTAGGGATCTGTCATCTGCCAGATATTAGACTCCCCATCTCACTCCCCACATCTCCCCAACCAGATTCCTCCTCTTTTTTTCTCGGATTGACCTCTTTGTGTACATTGCTTACCTCTGTGGCATCTTGCTCATCCAGCTTTGGCAATCAAATCTCAATCTAAACTCTGTATATCAGTCCCTCCATTGGCAGGAAATATGATATTGGTCCAAGTGAACCTACTAGTGAGCAAAGAGCTCAGTGTATATTTGTATAGTATGTTATATAATTTATGAAATAACAATGATAATAGCACTAAATACAAACACATGCATGTATGTATATATTTAAGAAAAATATGTTTATATATTAAATATATTTATTAAAAAAATATAAGAATATATTTATGTACATGTAAATGTTTTCAATATATATAGTGTGTGTGTGTATATAAAGAATAAATATACACAGTGCGCACACATATTTTGTGAACAAAAATTTTATTGCAATTAATCATTTGATAGTATTTCTAGATTTTAAGTGATTTCAAATGAATCAATGTACTTATATATCCATAATATCAGTCCAAAAAAAAATTTATTAACTAATTAGGATACTAGCAGCAACCACTATATATATATATATATATATATATATATATGTAAAAAATTAGAACATACACTACTGTTCAAAAGTTTGTGGTAAGAAAATAATGGTTTTATAGAGTAGTGATGCATTAAATCGATTAAAAGTGACGTTAGCTATTTTAGAAATGCTTTCTATTTCAAATAGATTTAATTCTTTTGACAGATCTATTATATTACAACCCAGCCTCACGACAATTCGTACATATTTTGATGCGGTGGCTAATTCGTACAAATTTATACAACCTCACTCGTACGTATTCATAAGTTTTTGCTAAATTGTACGTATTTTACAAGTTACCAATTCGTAGGAATTTGTACGAATGACGTACACCCCTAAACTTACCCGTCACTGGAGTTTAGACAAATCATGAGGTCGTACGAATTTCTACGAATTATCACAAATTTTCCACCTATGTGTTGTATATTCCACAAAAATATTTCCACAAATACATTAACCAGCTGTTTCCAGCATAATTGAATCATAATCAGAAATTATTCTTGAGCACCAAATCAGCACATTAGGCCAATTGTAAAGCATCTTGTGACACTGAAGACTGAAGTAATGATTGCTGAAAATTCAGATTTGAATTACATTTTAAAATATATTAAAATATAACACTTTTATTTCGAAATTGTAACTATTTCACAAAATGACGAATAAAAGCAACCTTGCCAAGTGTAAGAGATTTTCGAAAAACAAGCTATTTTATGACCTTAAACATTTAAACATCATTGTACATGTGTAACCTCATCAATAGCAATTGAAATAAACGGATAAATGTTCATAATTCTGATATATACACCTATTCTGCAGGACTAGGTAAAGTCAGCTGACAGGAGGAAATGGTTGCTGCTTCCAAACACCACCAACCTAAACGTGTCCTTGTGCGTATCCTTATTTAACATGAAAACTTAATGGTTTGGGCCGAGAAGGCTGCTGATGAGTTCACCAGAGCTGTGTGCACGATGCATCAAGAGAGAAGTTCTCATCTTCTTGGCCAAAGATATAGAGATTGAACAGGACAAGCCATTAAGATTTCACCAGCCCGCCTCTCCCAGAGCTTCCTAACCTCCGCATCACTCTACGGGGCAGAGCAGCATTCGGGGTGTCACGGCAGAGAGCCTTGAGGCAGTTCACAACACTTCCTACTGCTTCCCGTTCTCACTTTTTCTTACTAAAGCACGCTTTCTGGAGCGAAAGCTGTTTATAGGTTGTGTCGAGGGAGCTGCTTTGCAGATAAATGACAGGGTTTGGGGGAGCAATGTTTACCCAAGTATCTTTCTTTGGCAGTAATTAGAAGGAAGTGTTAGGGCCTTGACCATGCCAGCCCTGCCACGCTACTTTCTGGACCCGGCGCTTTGTTTACTTTAGCGCAACATTAGCTTCGGTCTCTGTATTACAGATCTTACACGAGGAGTAGCGTTTGTGGCTGTACTGGGAGATTTGTTCAAATTAGACCTCTAGAGATCATATAACCTAAGTGGAAACAAATGTTGCCACTTTTCCAAGTCGTCGTCCTCCGTAGCGGACGGGATGGGGGACAGTGTGTGAGAGCCAAAGCTGCGAGTGGGAGGCCGAGCTATGCCACGGCCCTGGCTTCATTCACCAGCCGCCACGTTTAAGATGGTAATGAATGGCCGTCAATGAAACGGGCTCCTGTGCTGATATACGCAACAAGCTTGCCTTTCTCACGGCACCGCAGCGGGCAAAGAGAGGCGCCCCTTTGTCACGCCGGCGCATGTGCTCTGTCGGCTTTTTGCATCTAGTAAAATACGCCTCATTGTGTTGAATGTCAACTCTGTAGATCTCCAGACCGACAGCATTCTTCGAGTATGTGCCTTTGTGGACTCACATTCTGCTCACCCCTCCTTCATTGGATTAACCATAACCCCATCTCCATGTTCTCCTGACTGGTGTTGTGCCCCGTGGAGTGTTTGTAGCATTTTAAGCACACCATTGTAAAATGCTTATTCATTTTTGGATTTGAATATGAAGTTTGGGGTGGGTTATTAGGAGTGTTGCAACTTTTTTTAGACTCCTAATTTATTAAAAAATATTTATGTTCATTAAGGATGCATTCATTTGATCAAAAGTGACAGGAAAAAATATGTACAATGTTGAAAAAGAATTAGGTTTTAAACAAATCCTGATCTCTTGAACTTTTTGTTTATCAGAAAATCCTGGAAAAAAAAAGAAATGTAACGTTTCCAAGAAATATTAGGCAGCACAATTATTTTTAACATGGGTAATAATAAGCACTAAATCATATTATTGTGATTTCAGAAGTGTGTAACATTAAAAAAGGCTGCTGAAAATTCAGGTTTGCCATCAGTGGAATAAATTACATTTTAACAAATACAAGACTGTTAATAATATTTTAGAATATTAGTTTTTATTGTATTTTTTCATCAAATAAATGCAGCCTCTGTGAGCATGTGACTTATTAAAACAGTGTAAAAAAAAGTGTAATCATTAGTGTTTTCAAAGATATCCTTTGATTAAGCATTAAATGATGGCAAAGGTAATCTAAATTTACAAATGGGCAAAATATGGCAATAATATAATATGATGAATTTTTATTCATGGAAGGTTCTGCTACATGTTTCGTTAAAATATAATATAGTGATAAAATAAGATACAGAGTTTATTTTCAAACCAAATACATTGGATTGTTTTTAATCAAGGCTATTTATTTGTCTCGCTGCCATGTAGGAGAGCAGGCCTGAGCTGGCTGTGAAAAACATTTATTTATAGCTATCTGAAAGCCGTGTAGACTTCTCTAATGTGTGCTGTTGGCAAATTAAACACTACTTTAAGAACAGATGCAGCTATTTTTAGCGCTTGCCTCCAATTTGAAAGCCACACATCGGCATTTCTTTGCATTGCACATCCTTGTTTTTGTCGGAAATCTAAAAGTGTTTGAAACGGCAATGAAAGGCAGGTGTGGTGTGAAAATATATATGCCTCGTTTACACGAAGGCCCTCCCCTTCCTGCTCTCCCACACAAACTTGCGGTCCAGCTTAATAATGCATAATGTCCAGATTCGAGTTTCCTTTTGCTGTGCAAATTGAATAAGAGTCGAAAAGTGAAGTGTTTACTGAGCAATGATTGATTGTTTAGCACTTTTGCGTAATTTTCGAGTAGTAATGCATGGAGCTGTGAATGCTAATTGCATCCGAAGCCGTTTTCTTCAGTAAGGAGTGTTGAGGTAATGTGCTCCGGCCATATGGTTGCGGTGAATTGACGACGGATATTTGACTCTGTGTTGTAGTGATGGGAAGCAGTGGGCCGTATGCCACAGTGATACTGAAACAATAGCGAGACCCAAGCGCATGAGGTCAACCGTGTGCACGGTCCCTGCCTGGAGGCAGGAAGGATACAAGCAAAAAAAAAAAGACAGAAGAGAAATAGCCAGAGGAAAGAGAAAAAATAGAAGTGATACTGAATGGATAGTGGTTGAGGAAGACGTCTTCCCTTTCTCCTCCATTGTAAAGCTTATATGGCCACAGTCTCTTTCCAAGAGGTCACAGTGCACTTTTGAACTTTCACTCTTTATGAACATTGGCCTCGTGTTTCCCCAGGAGAAAATCTATGCCGTTTCCCATGAAGCGAACACATGGGGCGGACGAGTCAATTAGATCATATTTGAACAAATCTCTCAAACCAATGAACCTTCTCTGAAGACGTACAGCTTTTTTCTTCAAACTCCAGCTTTCTGTGTTATTAGATCTATGATATTAGAGTGGCATATTGAATATTTTATCGACTGTCTGCATGCCTTGATGACCTGCCTGACACGCTAACTTCTCCTCTCAAAAGAGACTCTGTGTCACTCTGTATCAGGCAGCCAGGCATGATGCTCCCCGCACATTTCCTGTGAATAAACTCCTGCACAGCAGGGGGGAACACAGAGCAGAGGTGAGCAGGGCGCACACACACACACACAGAGTACACACCAGCCCCCCTCCCCCTGATAGTCCCTCCTTCCTCCTGAGAACGGCCTTATAAAATCTGTGGAAGGGCTCAGTGAGTCGAAGCCTCCTTAAACCTCTTTTTATCACTTGGAGCGGCTCATCTTATGGAACACTCTGTCCAGGTCACAGCGCGGCTCCCTTTGCCCAAATACAGTCAACCACCTCCTGCACTTCCTGTTGGACCTTATGTGCCACATTCTTTATCTCAAGTAAATGTGTGGGTGTCACTTTTGCATAAAACCATACTTTCTTGCATGTACTTATGTTAAGGAGTGTTAAAGGTGCACTGTTTCCACTTGATGTGATTTTATTTAACATACGTTTGTTGCCCTGTCATGTGGAATAAACGCATCATAAATCTTAAAATGAATGAATCTTTAACCATTTAGCTTCCATGATTCGTTAGGGGTGTAAAATTGCACAAATGACAGTTTAGTACATACCTTGGTTTTTTACCCCAAATCAATGTTTTTTGTACAGCAGAAGAAAAAAAAATAAATAAATAAAAAATAAAAAATAAAAATATGTATATATATATATATAAAATTAAACAATGGTTTACTTAACAAATTGCTCTTTTCTTTCAATAAATTCAATTACAATTCAAACTAAAATGAGGTTACAATCAACTACAGAGCCCAAATATAATTTTGTTTCCTATTTATTTTGAACCATAGTAATTAACACCGAAATATGTTTTCAAATTAACTTCTTAACTTAATTATACAGTTTCTATATCTTTTGGAAATAATTTACAGAGTGGCAGTCATAGTTTGTTTCATAAAAAGATTTATTTAAACATACGTTAAATTATTGAGACATCACTAGCAGGTGTAAAATATCATGAAGTATTGCCTATAATCTAATACTGTATTTTGCCAAATGTTCTTCACTAGACCTTATTTCTCTAGCAAATAATGAGCTCTAGACATTGATGACTTGTAAAATGCTTCGTGACATTCTGTTTGCAAGCCGTTTTAATGACATCTTTCCACTGTTGAAACACTGAGCTGAAAAGATGTTCATTCATGTTTATTTGGCATTAAAACAAGTCATGAATAGGAAGGGATCTACAGTGGTCTATCATGCCATGTCAAAGAGTGTCTGAGCTTCATGAAAAAATTTAATAATATTGTTTAATACATATGCATACCAAGAAAAGACCCATATGGAAAATTTTCAATATAAATATGTGTACTTTTACTCCTTTTAGTCGCCTATGATTCATATTTCATTAGTTGTACATTTCTTTTATAGAAATGTTTTTCTTTGGAATTTTGTGATCTGTTTCCACAACGTACAGTAATAAGCACCACAGCTGTTTTCAGCATCGATAATAATAATAATAATAATAATAATAAATGTTTCCTGAGCACCAGATGAACATACTGAAATAATTTCTGAAGGATCATGTGACATTTGAAGACTGAGGTAATGACTGCTGAGTTCAGCTTTGCCATCACAGGAATAAATTACATTTCAAAATATAGCCTATTAAAATAAAAATATGTGTTATTATTAAAATTGTAAGACAATTTCACAATATTGAAATAGTTTTTACGGTGTCTTTTTAGAGAAACATAAAAAAAAAATGAGGGAGCTAACGTTTTAATCAATTTATCATCATTCTTCATGGCTGTGCTAAAATCACTTTAGCAGAGGGGCCAGCCACAAATGGAATTTGTTTGTCTCACATTAGGGCAACATTACGGAGACATTATGTAGAATACAAGTTTCTCAGAGGTTGTTTTTTTTTTTTTTAATCTATAAACACCTTTCTGTCTCTGAGTCATATATGGGCCTCCAGTTCCCCTTCACATTGCCCACATTGTTCTTTAAACGAAACAACACAGCACTTACACACTTCCAACCCCAGACTATAATGTCAGTCGCCGGTCTCCTGTCACAGTGGTCGTTTTACAGGAGTCATTTCTCCAGCCCTGTTTGACTTGTTTGTTTGTTTTGCGTGATGTTTTCCAGAAATGTCGACCATGAGCCACCAATATCATATCTTTAAAGTTCATATGGTTGCACCACACTCTTATTTTGCATCCCTTGCTCGTCTGAGTTATGTCAAAGTGTCCCCATCTGTCCTCAGAGTTGTGGAGAGACACTCAGCCATCCGGCACCCTGCTCAATGCACGTCTTTGTGTCGAAGCTTTTATGGGCTTTGGCTCGAGTTCATAACGTCATTGAGGGACTCAGACTACAAAACATTGGTTACGATGCTGACTAAAGCCCATGTCATATCTGCAGTGGTGTTTAAACACAGTGGTGTTTGTGGTCTTTATATGGCGTCATGTTGTGCTCCTCTGGTCTAATGTGACTGTCCAACCCTGAAGTGTGAGGAATAATGGGATAATACATGAAAAGCTGCGGTGTAGAAAATACTGCTCTTGCTTATGACAAGTAAGAGCTGTTGCCTCAGAGTGTCCCAGGTCCAAATTTGGCCTCAGTCATCATTCATTCCCTTCTGTCTTCCCCACTTTCAAGTCTGTCATCACAAAGGCCTAACATTCTTAAAATTAAATCAAATGTGTGTATATATATATATATATATAGAGAGAGAGAGAGAGAGAGAGAGAGAGAA
>JAUCMT010000028.1:11525033-11550492 GCA_032357475.1 Enteromius thamalakanensis
CGATGAATTGCAGTTTTAATCACTTCCGTGTTGGTTTCACTAGAGGGAGCGGGAGGTTGCCCCTTGGTTATTACTTTGGAGCAGTTATTATTTGAAAGAACGAACCTGCAAATGTCTCAACTGACCAATCAGAATCAAGCATTCCAGAGAGCCGTGTAATAAGTGGATATAATATTTAATATGTGAGTATTTTAATGTTTTAATTTTACATTCGCTCTTCACTGTAACCTACATTTTAATCTTATCTTTACAGAAAAAGAAGTACAAGTCAAAATCATGTTTAGTAACCAACATTATGCCACACACGTTGTCAACTGAACTTGAACCCAGAATATTCCTTTAAAAGTGCCATGCTTATTCCCAACTGTTTCAAATGCACCGGATGGAACACATCAGATCCGATTTTCCACTCCTCGGCTCAAAACTTCATAATCTGGAATGAAAGCAATCAGCATGAAAAGTTCATGCCTCCATTTGCTGTCATCTGTTTGGGTGGTCAGCTCGAGGTGTACCGCGTTTCAGTTGTTGTCTTGTCCCCTCCGAAGTGGCACAGCTGCGAAAGTTTGTTTTCACCCCATCGTCTTCCATTATCTGCCTTAATCAAATTCCTGCTTTTGATCACGGTGAAGGGTAGATGCGGTCAGGCCAGGGGGACCTGGCAGGGGGGAGAGTGTGGGACATCAACAGGGGGCTTTCATGTTTCCCATCTCCTCTTAACTGAGCTTCATTGTATGAGTGTGGGTCAGTTTAAAAGCAATTGCACCAAATCGTGTAACCTGAGCCGTTGGCTGAGTACTAGGCTATGTTGATAAGACCCGAACAGAGAGGAGAATAGGTGATAGCTGGGTCAGATACAGGGAAGTGTCTGTCCTCCTGAACACTCAGGGAGCAGGACTGAAATGATTGCTCGTACTGTGAGTGGCGGGTCGAAAGTGTGTGTACGTGCCGAGCAACATTTATCTGTTTGCATGTGTGCATTTTTCCTAATGTGTGTGTGCTCTGAAGCTCTGCTCCTGTCCTCTCAGCACACAGCTCGTTCCCCCACCAATTAAACTGATTGAGTTAATTATACATTCTTCACTCTGCCCTCATGTCCCTAACACTGATTGGCTGACCTTTGTGTGGCTGCATGTCTTTAAAGTAAAAGGGTTGAATCTAGTGGTGAGCGATAAAGGTTAACGACACAAATATTCACGGTATTGACAAAAAGCATTTTTGTCAATAATAATGAGGCATAAAAATTTGTCACTTAGTGAGATTCATATATTTGTAAAAAGAAAGTGTAATTTGTTATGTTAAAATACTTTTTGGTGCCCATTTTATGTTTATTTTATATATATATATCTTTGAATTCACATATATTGTGAATGCAACTGACTTTTTTTCATTTTCTCCTTCTTCAACTTCCTTCCACCCCTTCCCCTTTGTACCTTGCTCTTGGTCTGCTGGTCAGATGGGCTGGGAGAAAGCCAACAATCCTCCAACCTCTCACATGCTTTTCATTCACAATATCACGCGTTGTAATGCCCTGACCCCTTCATTCATGTTTTACAAGCTGTTCGTTAACTCTCCAAGCCCTGCTGCTCAAATTTATGAGGCTATGGCAAGTTTGTACATGTTTTCAGTAAATTAAGCAATTGACATTTAAGGGCCCATCAATGTGCTACAAGACAGACCAAGTTGGACATTGTGTGTGTGTTGTATAAGGAATCTAGCTTCACTTGTGTATGTAAGATTGAGTATTACACATGCTCTCAGACACCAAACACAACCCAGCTGACACGTATAGAAACAAAACAACACACACTTTTAGCCTCGGTCAGATCAGCAAAGTGTAATCATGTCATTTAGTGACATTACTGCATTAGCGAAGTATGGCTAATGGCCACAGCTGTTTTACAACATCTTGTGATGCTCTTATGATATCCAGACTGATAATTGCTTTTCGCTCATCAAGAGCCCCTTTCATTTACAGCAGGCCATCTTTAATGCTCAAGCAGCTGTGTTTGTGAGTTAAGAGCCACATGGAGTTGGGCACCTCCTCGCGGTGATGCAGATGCACACATGAACACTAGGCAGGTGCTGTTGTCCTTGGGCAGTGAGCTAATACCTGAGAGCGTAGCTCCATAACAGGCCTTCCTGTGCGGCTCGGCTAGGTGCCGTTGGGGTTGTCTGCAGCCCGTCAAGGAAGCTGTGTGTGTGTTTGTCCCATGCTGAAGCAGATTTCAACTCAGATTCTCCCCATCTAAGCCCATACTACAGTGTCCACACACTGGTGTCCTACCTTAGCTCACCCTTGTAATTTAATATCTTTTTTTTGTCCCACTTTAAAATAAAAATAAAAAAGATTTTTTTGTCAAGCTCTGTTTCATAATATTGTGTGAGAATAAATTCAGATTTTCAAGAATTCATATGTAGCTTTTTATTAATAGATTTAAAATATTTTCAGAATTAAGCTGAAGTTTTTTATTAAAGTGCAATGACATTATAGGTAAAATTACAAAAATACATTTGCAGCATTATGAGATAAAGTCTTCAATTATGATATGTAATTTTATTTGTAATTAATATTTTTAAAATATCAGTAGTTCAGTCTTATGATGGAATTACTTTGTTCTTGGATTTTTGTACCTATTTAATTATAATTTAACTTCATTATTATGACTCTAACTAAATTAAATAAAAAAAATATCACTTTTTAAATTTTTCTATTCATAGTGCTGCTAATTTAATCTTGTAATGTTTTGACCTAAATCTTATAATGTTGCTGCATTCTCAAAATATTGACTTAATTCTTAAAATATTCAACACTGTTATTTTTACATTAAAAAGCTCTAAAATTGTATAATTTTCGAAATTTGACTGCATTGCTCTCAATCGCAGATTCTATTACTATTATTATTAATATTATTATTATGTGTATTTTTTGTTGCCATAGCATATTTAATTCCCCTGACACATTGCAATAATGAATTCCCTCATTTTAGTTTAGTAAAGCATTAGCTAAAAATAGGAAATTAATAAGTTGTGAGAACCAATTCTTAATTTGTGGCTATAATATATATATTTTTTTCCTTATGTTATATGCAGGGCTCTTTAAATTTCCCCATGGCTTTACTGTTATATCTCTTCTGTCTCTTTAGAGGCAATTCTAATTGGTCTTTATTGTTGATATTTCCCGAACAAATCTAATGATTCGCTCTCGCCATGTGGCCATTGTCATTCTCAACCCCGGGGTGTACAGATGAAACTCCCCGCGATCCCGTGTTTTGCTTTCATCCCCGTCAGGTCATTGTAAAAAGTGTATCTATAGAGCAGTGTTTGGGGATCAAAGGCTCTCTGAACTATCTCACTCACACGTTCTGCTCTACTTCTTTATCTTGCCCTCTTCCCCACTGAGCTCTGTGAGAGCTGTGGGTTCAAACGTTCAAGTTCGGTGTCGGAGATGTCCGCCGCTCACACCTCCTCTCCCCCCTGAGAAACACGAGCCTCCTTCAGCCGCAGGACCGATGAGAGGAGGAGAAGGGGAAAAACAGCGGCTGTCAGGGGCCTGGCCACTTAATGGCTTTCGCAGAGCTATCGCCCTCAACTAGCATGTCTTCTCCATTAGCAAATTTTGTTCCGATGTGCTAAAGCCGTGTTGTTTTCTCCTCTCTTTTGCTCTTTCTCTCGCTTCGGTGTCACTTTCACTCCGGCAGGTCTGCGAGTGGCTTTTAAATGATTCGTCTCGCTTTCCGACGCTCTGTGACTCAGCGCCGACTCGTCCCGTATGGCCCGTGTGTATGTTCTTTCCTGCACTGTGAATGACTCTGTGCTCAAATAAACCCAGAGGCCAGTCGTTGGCTTTGATCAGAGCTTTGTCATCTTTATGAGAGTGTTGAGAGGAATAAGCCAGGGCCAGCAGTGCAGGACCCCAGATTAAAGAAGACCAGAGACGGGGGGGTTTGCGGCCCTCCCTCTGGAGCTTAACACCACATGTAACTCCGTAGGCTGATTTTACTCCACTCGGGTTTTTAGACAAATCAGCAGCGCCCGGCGTTTGCAGAAAACGGAAAAATGGAGCATCAATCCACAAGTTCATATTTGTTTCTTCCTCCACGGAAAGAATGTAAACCGTAGGCTGTCTTTGTTTCAAATACTACATGATTTGTGGGCTTTTTTTTGAAGCCTGGCCATGTTCAGTCACATATGTGAGCCTATTATGAGGGTGAGAAAGAGTATGAGAGGATGTATGTGTGTGTGTGTTTGTGGTTTTAGGATTCAGACACACTCCAGTGGTGTTTGAGAGATAAAAGGAGAAAAACGAGGGGGTCACACACTACAGCCTCCAGACTGCAGTTGTGTTTTTGCCCCCTTTCCGATAGCCTGGCTTTCCACAACCGCCTTGACCTCCTCACCTTTCAACTTTACTTGAACTTCTGGATCGTTGTGAGCTAAAACAATGGCAAAATGAGACAAACGAGGCCATTAGCCTCCGAGCTACGATATGTAAACCGCACACAGTTTTATTAGACGAACATTGTTTATAATGCAACAGTGTTGCCCAACAGTGTTGTGTAATCATGAACGCTGAATTTAAGAGACACAGACCTTTAACCTCAAGTCTGGGGTTTTGTTGTGGAATAGGGTGGCTCTTGTCTTAGTTTGGAGGAGTGGTAGATTAGCTAATCCTGCCGCTGTGTTTTCGGGCTCTTGGCCCCTGCATGCTTTTGGGGTAATAAGCTTACATGACAAGACCAAGGGTTAATGTTGTTCCCTGTGCTCAAACAAAGGCCGATTATACACTCGCAGAGATGGAATGCATCTGTATGGCTAATAAAGAGGTGAAAAGTGCTCTTGGTAAAAGTTGGTGTGTTACATGTGAGGAGTGTGGCTTTTAGTATTGTGGCAACTGTATGTGTGTGTGTTTCACTTTGTTCAATGTAGCATGTGAAGATGTGAGTTGTTTGCATAGTTGTGTGCTTAGTTGCATTTTCCTGATTTTTTAACTATTAAGAACGCATCTTTGTTTTTGTTTGCTTTTGTTTAGTTTTTGTAGTACAGTATATAGATAAATGCTTAAATTTGTGATAAATACTTTTAGACATCAGTTGTAAATGTGTTCATATTTTTATTATGCTTTTTGAATAATATATAAACTCGGTTATGCACATTAATTAATATCTTTCTTTGCTTTTTTCTTCTTAGTGCCATTTACAAAAACCTTTTTGACCAATGATTTATGTTTTTTTTGGTTTTTTTAAGATGTTTCCTATATTGATAGTATTGATAATATGCTGGTTTATTAACTGTTGTGCTGCTTAATATTGTTTTTGGAACCTTTGATATTTAGTTTAGGATTCTGGAATGAATAAAACATTAATTAAAAATTTAATTATATAGATTATTATTATATAGATTTTTATATAGAAATCCTTTTTCAACACAATACACTACCGTTCAAATGCTTGGGGTTAGTATTTTTTTTATTCTTTTTTTATTTGAAAGAAATGAAAACTGTTATTCAGCTAGGCTCTGTTAAATTGCTAAGAAGTGATGGCAAAGATGTATATTGTTAGAAAAGATTTATATTTTATAATAATAGTAATGATGTTTTTTTTCAATGAATCCTGAAAAAAAGTTTACAAAAAAATATTTGCCATTACAACTTTGCCAACATTGATCATTCTAATAATAAATTAGCATATTAGAATGATTTCTCAAGGACCATGTGACACTTTAGACTGGAGTAATGACAGATGTAAATTCAGCTTTGCATCACAGAAATCAATTATATTAAAGTATAATAAAATAGAAACCCATTATTTTAAATGTTCAAAATTTCACATTACTTTATATATATATATGTATATATACACACATTTTTTTAAATATAAGATATACAGTACATGTTCGTCATGTCTAATCATTTTGATTGTAATTCTAGAACCGTTGTTCCAGATTTCCTGCAACAGAACAAGTAAATAATTTTGATCTCAGTTTGAATTCTTTTGCATTGAGTTGCTTAGTTGCATCACCTCTGGTGTGAATAGACTTGTTACAGTGTGTTTTCAAGCATGTATTTGTCATTACACTAAATGTGTCAGCAGTCACCCTAACAGATTACAAAGGACTGTTAAATGAATTATAGTGCAGTCTTATAATAGTTTGATCTCTGTTATTAAGCATCGCATTTAGATGCATTATTAAACAAGATTCCAACTGTTTTTTTGATGTTCACAGTGCTTGTGTGTTTGTATTGCAGAGAGGTCAGACGTGCTGTATAGTGGATTGGCTCGTGCATTATTCCTCTTCAATCTCTCTTGCTCTGCTAAATGACTAAAGCTGCTCTCTAGCCTAAGGCGACGCTGCTGGGAGAATCTGCTCTTATCACTCTCCACTGACTGCGCACGCATGGAAGAGAGAAAGAGGGGTGTTAGTGTACATCGAAGAAAACCCTTAAGAGATCTGAGCACACCTCATCTTCATCACGCTCTTTTTAGCACATCTCTTTCCATCTGCCCGTGCGTGTGCCTGTTTCCATGCATCCGATAGGCCTATTTCAGTATCTACGCAGAAGTAGCAAAGTCTTTCCTAGTAATCAGACTGCTCGGGTTTAGAGAAGGCCTCTGGATCCAGCCGGATCGGTAGCTAGCGCCGACTGCTCAGCGGCGTTCAAATTAGATTGGGTGTTACTGAAGCATCTAACGGGGCAGATTATACCGCAGAATAATATTGTCAGGAAAAGTCCCCGAATGAAACGTGAGCTCGCGAGGGGGGACTTCAAACACACGGCAGCTGTTGATCCGCGTGGGTCAGCCGGCGGTCAGGGGCTGGTGTGAATGCTTCGGTCTCATCAGGACTCTGACTGCAGCTTGCACGCTGCGCTCACCCTCTCTCGAACCCTGTCCGTGTGTTTACTGTTCCCTTCTCCAACGCAGCCAGCGCTGGCCTGTTTATGGAGTGGGAAGGAGGAACGGATGAGAGGAAGACGTCAGCAGGGGTAGTCAGGATGGTGCTGAAAGGTGGGCGGCTCTTGTTTTGGCATGTGCTTCTAAAGGCAGCCATTTGTGAGAAAGATTTAGGGGAGACGAGGAGCCCACCTGTAAAGCTGCGTGAGTCTCAGAGGTGTGAGAAAATGTGGATTTTTCGGATTCTGAAAATTCACTTGACAATGTGCAGCTTTACTCGTCGGTGTATGAGGGATTTATATTTCAATGATCTATGAAGGCATCATTTGTACCCTAAATTTAAAGACTCTGCTTTTAAGACTTGCCTGTGCTTTGTTCGGTTTCAAATTTAAACGCCTGTCTTAGAGACGGGACAAAATATTTGATATGTTACATACAGATAGATTGGTGCATTACGGTAAATGCAGCCCTGCTGCTGTCTATGATGCAATAACACCGATATACACATTATACATATTTGTTGAATTAAATCCAATCATTGTTTATTAATTTTGGAGTGCTAGTTGTTCTCTAGCATGTCTTAAAATATGTGCATTTAATACTTTTTTTTTGCTTTTGAAGGCTATTTGTATAAAGTGAAAAAAACTAAATTGGCAGAAAACTGCCTCTAAGACTCTCTACTTCAGTTTTAGCTGATGTCAGCTGACATCTGTGGGTGTTTTACTACATCCACAGTGGTAGGAAATTACAGATTGTAAGGAGGGAGTTAAATTCTTTGACATTATTTGAGGTAATTGCGCATATTTTTAAATACTCCTTTTTTTTACATAAAAAATTTGACCACCAACTTTTGTTATTTTGATAACTGCATTAAAGCTGAGATATATATATACAGTATATATATTAATATGGTACGTGTGTGACCCTGCACTACAAAACTAGTCATAGGACAATTGAAACTGAGAAGGAATAAGCCTTCCATTGATGTATGGTTTGTTAGGATATGCTAATATTTGGCAATGCATATTACTAATCAAAAATTAGGTTTTGATGTATTTACAGTATGAAATCTACAAAATATCTTCATGGAACGTGATCTTTACTTAATGGCGTAAACAGAAAATAGAGAATTATTTCTACTATTGCTACAAATATACTGTGTGTGTGTATAAATGCTTTATAACATACTGACTATTTATTAGTACTTACAAAACACATGTTCTGCATGAAACTACTACTTTTAACTATTAATAAGCAGCAAATTATATGTTTATTGAGGCAAAAGTCATAATTGATGGTTTCTTAAATAGTGAGAATTAGACCTTAAAATAAAGTGTTTACTTTAGTGTATTATTCATTCAATTGATTTGAAAAGTAATTTAATAAAAAAATAGCAAATTATTTCTCATGCATCATGAATTAATCACATCAGATTGTGGTCTCACCCCTAGTGTTCCTTAAAATGTTAGCCCATGTTCACTCTTCAGAAACACGAGGGGAGCGTTGACCTGCTCATTGGCACATGGTGACCGGTAACCCTATACCCCCTCTGCTCATGCCCCGGTCCAGCTCTCCCCTCAGGCCTGTCGTAAATCAAAGCCAAAGCAGCCGGGTCCGTGGCCCCCAGCGCTGCTCTCACACCCCTGAGCTCAGCTGTAATCTGTCCACATCCCGCTATCGGCCTCCTCCCGTGCGTTAGCCACAGTGACTGATGCTCGTAACCGTAGGCGGTCCTCTGTGCGGAGATGGCACTCCACTCGTCCTCCTCTTCTTACAGATCAGGATTAAGAGCTTGGCAGATTCCTCTTCATTTAATTCTTTTTTTTTCATGTTTTTTGGTAATCTTTGCCTCTGGTGATAATCTGCAGGAGTGTGACAGATTAGGAAGGAGGAAAAAGAGAGACGCAGAAACTAAATATTAAAACAGCTGGGTGAGCAGCTATCGGGTGACCTTCAAAAAGCCGGCCTGTGCAAAGCATTACCACGGCCTGAGGACGCAGAGAGAGATGCAGAGAGTGCGTTTCTCTCGCTTTCGTGCTTTTGCTGCCTTTGAGTCCTCTCACCCATTCATACTCATCCGGAAAGTTCTGCCTCTTCTCGCTTCTTATCCATCTGCCATCTGTGCCTCGGCCTGTTTCTGTGCTTTTAAAACACTCACTGCCATCTTAATTACAACATGGAGCAACACACAAACCACTCTCAGGAACCTCTTGAATTTGTTGATCTGCTTTGCTTTTGTACCACCATTTGAAGCCATTAAGCCTTTGTATTCACATGATGAGTCTGGCATTTTGCACCTTGCAACTTTGTTTGTGGATATTGCACTGGCTTTGCCTCTTTTTTGCCCTCATGACACAACCTTCCTTTGTGTTGTGTTGTGTTGTTTTTGTGTTTTGGTTTGACTTGATTTGATTTGGTTTGGTTTGTGTAATTCCATTCTTTGACCTTTCAATTCACCATGACACAACCTTTTTGTTTTGGGTTTTTGTTTTTTGTTTTATTTTGTTTTGTTTTGTTTTGTTGTTTTGGTTTGGTTCGGTTTTCTATTTCAAATAAATGGCATTCTTTGAACTTTCAATTTATCAAATAATCCTGAAACACACATCACACACAAACACTAAAACTGTTTTCAGCTTTGATAATGTGAAAATATTAGTTCTTTATAGTTATATAATAATTATATTAGGATTACTTCTGAAAGATAATTTGACCGTAACGTGTCAGTATATATTTTAAAATGGAAAACAGTTATTTATTGTTTCAAATAATTGTTTACATACATTAACAAAATGTCACAAAATTTCAGACTTTTTATTGATAATAAATGGTATTGATTAAATAAATATTGACAAATGCAACCTTGGTTGAGCATACAAGACTTTCTTGCGAATTTAAATGATAGTGTATATTGATATCTAATACTGCTTTAAGTGATAAAAAATATATAAAATCATGTATTAAAATACACATAAAATATACCTTATATATAACAAAATATAAATATGAACATAACAACATCTAATTCTAATTTATTGAAATTATTATGTTGTGAACTAGCAAAAGTAGATCAGTTTGACTTCAGTTGAAATAATACCACCCTGTTTATACATGAAAAAAAAAAAAAATGGTGAAGCTTGTGTGACTAGTAGTCATAACTTCAGCACATATTGATGAGTTGGTATAAGCTAAGTGGCGGTGTCCTTGCCTGGCTTTGGCTCCGTCCACGATGGTTTTCATAAAGTACACGTGGGCTTTGTTAATGTGCGGGATGGATTACACTTAATTGCAGCCCAGTACAATCTGACCAGTGCTGAAGAGATGTATGTTGGAAAGAATTCCTCTGATGGTTAGAGCCTGTTTCAGTCAATCTAAGAAAATTTCTGACAGCTTGATTTGGTCAGCGCTGTTATTTTCGGCATGATGTTTAGCTCTGAAACAAAGAAGCGCCACATTCAACAGCTTGTTTTGGTCAACAAAGTTATTTTCAGCATGATAGTTATAATAAGCCAGAAAAACACCACATCCTGCATGGTTTCTGGTTGAATTAGGCAAAGCTGATTGGCAGGTGGCAAGGTGACGATTTTGAATCAATAGATTGAAATAAAGGTTATGAATCTAATTGAAAATGAGTTGTTTAGCAACATTTACCTTGGCTAGTAAAACGTTCTTATTTTGCTAACAGCACGAGGATGAAAGGATTACGCTTTTTCTGCTCCATTTCTATCCTTTACGTTTATAACAGAGGCCATTTAAGAAGACAAAAGAAGTGCATGGAGATTAAAAATTGTCATTGTTTCAATGAAAGCTTATTATAAAGGTATTAGATGGACAGAAGGGGGTATGCGGCTCTGAATCAGGCGCCTTCGTTCTTTTCCTCCCAGCCAGAGGCCAGCTGGCTGTTACCTTGCCTCACAATTAAGAGTCACCTATTAAATCCCCTACAGAAGGTCTAAATTAGTGTGACAAATCCGAGGGTCACAGTGCGTGTGTGTGGGACCTTCTTGCTGGCTCCAGTGCTTGGCTTTAGCTTTCTTTGGACCTTGAGATAATTAGCCATGGTTTCGCAGGCCCTTTGTCGCCGAGAAAACAAACTATGTCTCATATTCATTTACGTAGCCCGGTTTTACCGTTTGATGTGAGATGCAAGAGCTCTATGTGCACTACTTAGCCGCTGTAGACAGCATGTTGTTAAAGCAGGAATGGCTGCACTTGTATTTTAGAGGCTGCACATGAGCACTGCGAGTGTTTTGACAAGACAGATGTTCTGGATGCTGATGAACTCTTGGGCGTGTGGTACATCAGACAGCCGCTCTTGTCCTTGAGGCTGTGAAGAGGAGGAAGTCTGCCTGCCTCTTCAGTGTCATCTGCACTCGCATACACAACTGGTCTCATGCTGTTTGGAAAGGTTTCGTATTCCTAGAATTGTATTTCATCTAGCTTCAAGCTTCAGTGGAAAGAGTTTCGTTCAGTAGATTTCAGATCTGGAGTTAGTGTTGATCAGTTTAGTTCAGCGTTGGTTTTATGCTTTGTTTATTCTGCCCAAATATTCTTGTTTTTTTGTAATTGGTTTAAAAATTGGTTTATATTATCTGCCGGTTTGCTACAGTTTCATTACTTTATTATATTGAAGTGCTTTGTGTAGTAAAGCATACAGACTACTCGTTGACATACAGATAACGAGTCAATACTGTCCGTCTCTCATCTCCCATCCTTTTCCCACTTCCCGACATGTTTCCCCCTCTTTTCCTGTACGTGTGGACATGTAGACCACCTAACTAGCTCCATTTGTCCAGATTATTTAGAGGGGTTTAACCTTGCAGCCTCTGTAAAACAGAGACATCCTTTAAAGGCTGCGCTTCCCTTAAAAGCCAAGCCTGTGGCCATACATCAGAAAACAAGAGCTGCGCTTTGATAGCCGCTGCCATTAGACTCAGTCCTGTAAAGGGGCTTTGCCGTTCAAGGCACTCTGGAGATAATTGTGCAATTAGCAAAGAAGATTGTGGAGTGCTTTGATCAGGAAGCAACATGCAACTCCTCAAGATATCAGAGTCACCAGAAAAGATGCACTGAGAGTGGGGAGGGAGAAAAAGCAGTGTAGTGGACTTTTTTAGGACTAGATGGAGGTACAGTATAAGGGCTCCAGTTTGCTAAATGTTCACACAATAAAACTTTAGCCCTTTCATCTGCTGTCCTCGGGTGTGGAGTAGCACTTGTTTGTAATGCATTGTTACCGGAAGCCAAACTAAGATTACAGAGTAAAGGAGACGATGAGAGTGAGAAAGGCTCAAGTGAACGAGAAAGAGAGAGAGAACAAGTTTTAGATCGGATTTGACTAAGAGGTGAGAATAGGTTGCTGGTTGTCCCCATCACCAAATCATTTTTATTCCCCATTATGAACCAGCTCATAAGAGTCATTTGATTCAGACTAAAGTGGTTGCACTGTATGGGGCAGTTTCCCGAACAGGGTTTAAAACTAGTCCTAGATTAAAATAAATGCTAAGAGCTGTCTAAACTAGAAAAAGCTTGCACTGAGATATCTTAAAATACGTTATTGTCATTGTTTGGTCTTAAAATGCTCACGGATAATGCATTTTTGTAAGACATGTTTCTAAAAATTCTTAAATGTCCTAAATTAGTCCTGGTTTAATGTAATCCCTATCCGGGAAACTGGCCCTATGTGTTTAAATTACTAAAAGCACCATCTTATAAGAGTCATTGGAATAAGTCTGAATGCATTTTATTTTTTTGAAATACTGGAAAGAATCAGCTCATGTGAATCATCTGAATCAGAATACATTGGTTTTGCTGTATGTTTTAGTTTACTAATATAAACTAATTCATAAGAGTCATTTGAATTGGACTACACTAGTTGGTGCTGTATGCTTTCCACTGTAGACACACTAGCTAACAACAAATAGGGAAAATAATAAACATGAACAGTAAACAGGTCCAAATGTCTTTCAGTTTTAAAAAATCAAGCTCTTTTTCCAACCCTACTCACAATGCATTTATACGTCATACATTTGGACTGCCAGTGTGCTGAGGAAGGCAATGTGGTAAGATTGTTATATAAAGCCGGTGTATATAGGAAATAGATCTTAGCAGGGTCCCTGTGAATGACTGCCAGGTCAGGAAATAGAAGTGCAAGCTTTGGCCCTGCTTTAGTCCTTCTACCTCAGTTACAGAATACCCCTCACCTCTACTTCTCGGCCACACAGCCTGCGGAGAGGAACTCTGACGTAGGAAAGTCCTGTAGGGCTACATCGGTTGGCTTGGCACTCCTCTTTCCTCCCCGGCTTTTCACATAACCCGAGGCTCTGGAGGGGAAGAGAGGAGGCAGGCTGCGCTATGCTCAAGGGGCATGAAGCGCTTCCAAAATAGCACTGGGTAAATAAGATCGCATGGGAACCAAACATTGGCTTGGGCCTCTTTCTTTGCCACATTTAGGCCTGTTCTGCAGGGGTCAGGACTCTCCATTGCTCACATCTAGACATGAGTGACACCCTGAATAAATCACACCAAGCTCAAACATCACCTCCCCGAGCATCGGGGGTACACTAATGGTTATGTTGCCCACTGGGGCCTCCTTTGCTTTAATCAGCTGGTCATGGGCAAATGATGACAGAGGGACCACCATGCTTCATACGATGGTTTCTGAGGTACGAACTCTACTAAGTAAACCCCAGCTGTCAACGCTGGCACAGTAGGTACACCAACACATACATTAAAAGTTGTTTCTTTACTTTTGGCTGCATTTCTTATACTCTCAGAAAAAAAGGTATAAAAGCTTAACCCTAGGGCAGTACCTTATGTAAATCACACTTGTGTACCCTAAAATTTGCCTATTCAGATCAATCCAAATCTGCATTTGTATTGAGTAGTATTTGAAGGTTAGTGTACTTGGTTACCAAAAAGACAACAGTGTCAGGGATATTTTTCAGCATTTTTTTGATGTGATGTGTGAAAAAAGCAAAGAGAAGTCAAGGTAAATGTTAATGTTTTATACGCATTTTAATTTTAAAAAGAGAAGTAATTGAGGCCAGATTCTAAAAAAAAAATGAAAATATTATTGTAAAATAATTTTATATAATTATAGTTAGAATACCTAAAATGCTGTTGATGTAATTCGACTTAGAATGTCAAAGGCCATTTTATACTGAAACATTAAAATGTTATTTCCATTGAATTTAAACAGTATATCAACAGCACACTGTTGTGGAAATGACAATGTGGTGAATTTCCCTTACTTTCCTGAAATACAAGCAAAAGAGAGAGTATTTTGCGTTGACAGGGCCAAAATTGTCCTTAGTTGAAGAAACACCACCATGTCTCTCTTGAATTGTAAAATCTTTAGTATTATAGAAGATCTGGAAGACATGGGTAAGTCTTTATGCACTGCCGTTTCATAAATAAAGCAAGTCTGCATTGTATCATTGCGGGCTTATCTGCATCCTCAAATGCTTCTTTCATGTATTTGAGCTTTCTGTGTTTATGTAGTCTCCATATGGCTCTAGCACAGGCCTGGTGGTGAGCTTTGAAGGTCTTTTTTAATGTGTAACTTCAGGGCTCGAGTGGGTCTCTGCACTTAGGACAAACTCCAACAGCTGCTCTGTGGCCTGTGCTGTGAATAATGCACTTCTAGTTAGTGAGTCTTTGCTTGAGTGCGTCTGTATGTTGTTGATCGGAGGTATGGGATAGAGTTTACACTTTTCATGTTCCATCAGTTCAGCTATGAATGGAATTAAGGCCACCCCTGACACACACACCGCTGTTGCCTCCACCAGAAGGGCCTGTGTCTTGGCCTGGCAGGCCATCAGAAACCATCATAGAGTAGACTTGTGATGAGAGGCACAGAGTGACACCCTCGACCACACACACTCACACATACATATACTCACACATACACTCCCCAGAGTGTGTCAGTGCTGCCGCCTCATCTGATTAACAGGAGCATGAGGCTTTACGTGACCTTTTTTCCCAGAATCCTCTCCAGGGCCGGGATGCTCAACCTTTTTTTTCTCAGAATTTCCTCCAGATACTCAACACGATCGTCTTGACTCTTTGCACTCTGCCTTCATTTTTTCCTCAGTGTAATCTGTCTTTACCCTTACTTGTGTGCACATTTGCCGCTGCCGCCGGCATGAATGTAACCCTTATTAAAGGAAAGAAAGTATTTGTGACACCTCGGCCCACCGGTGTTGCACTGCGGTTGAGTTGTCTCCTCCAATCCTCTCACATGAGCACACTCAGTATATCACAAGGTTCAATCAACACCGTTTCCTCACTCAAGGTGTCACGCTTTATAATTAGCGCGCACACACGAGCGCTGGACTCGAGGAGACGATGCCTGTCAGCGCACCTGAACTCAGACTGGGCCGGCTGGGCGTCTCCTGTAGATGGCTCATTAAATTGATTCGATCGGAGGGATGATGCCGCAGACTGTGTAGTGGGGCGAAGCCTGTGGCTGAGACATCCAATGCTGATGTCCTGATATGCGCTGGACTGAGACCTAGAATCATCTTTGCTTTTAGGACTAGGTAATAATATTGATTGTCTGATCCTCTCATTCTTCATTTAAGTGATCTCAGTGATTATTTTTCAAATCTGACGATTCATCTTTAGTTTCTTGCACAGCTAAATCTTCTCCAAATGGCTCTTGTAAACTGTTTCTTTTTAATAAATGAAAACTGTATAATCTGATTAACACACATGATTCCTGTAAAGTTTTTAAAATCCATCCACAGCTCAGTATTCCGATTGATTCTAATGACTCTATGAACTGATTATTCTTAGTGAATCAACCTACAGTTTAACCTTTGTGTAAACAAATAGTTCTAATGAACTGGACTGTGTGTCTCAGGAACATCTTTAGCTCAAGTACATCATGGATCCATTGAGACCGATGGAGCTATGGATCATTTTATGATGCTTTTGGGAAACGCAGCCCTGGTTCTTTTTAGTAAAGTTAAATACTGTAGTACAACGCAACCTGTACAGTCAGTTTCGCACATACGTGAGTATACAGAAGCAGACTCATTTTGCTTTCACACAAGATGCATTTACGGTCCGCTCCTGATCTGTGACTGTTTACCACAAACACATTTACTGTACGCATTGTTTTGATTTCAAATTCAAATATGTGTGAAACAGGCTTGATTCATACAAACGTATAGACTCGTTTCATTGAATCAATCTTCAGTTCACTGATTCATGCATAAATGACTCGTAAGAACCGGTTGTTTTTAGTGAATCAACTTACAGTTTAATCAGATTCATGAATAAATATGTCTAATGAACTGGTTCCCTTTAGGAAAGGATTCATGCATATGTGGCTTTTATGAACTGGTTCTTTTTAAAGAATCAGCCTGCAAGCCCAACTGGTGTAGTCCGATTCATAAACAAATGCTTTCAGGAAATTAAAATCTACAGTGCAGCGCAACCTGTCTAGTTTATTCACTCAAATGAATAATATTTAATATTTATTTAAAATGTCACAATTTACCATGTTGGAAGTTTCCCTGCTTGATTCACAGCAATAGCTAAATGGATTTCAACTAGGGTCTTGTGAATTTGAAATTGAATTTTGTATCGATATCTAGCCATAATGGCTTTGTCGTTGACTTTCAGTGGCGAGGGCAACAGCTCTGGGAAAAACCAAGCCTGGTTGATGGGAGAAAGGGTGAGCTGGAAAATAGGGTACAGGCCTGGGAACCAATGGCTCTGCCGAGCAGCAAAGGCCAGGCAGGGCCGTGTGGAGGGGTGGGAACGCGAGGCGCAGTGTCCTGCCAGGCTACTCTTCCCGCGGGAGCCTCGGACAGAGAGACACTCAAAGTCGATAGGCTCTTTTCCTGCCGCGAGGTCAGGCTCCCTCCACAACTTCCCACCGACCCGTGGCCCGGCTCACTGCGGCAGGTTAAAATTAGTCTCTCTGGCTGAACCCAAGTCCTCCCTCTCTCAAGCCGCTCGCCTGGCTCTGAGAACCAGAGAGTCTGATAAAACACGCAGTTTTCACACAGTAACTCTTCTCTGTCAGAGAGACAGATACTATCCATTTTCTTTCGGCCCCCACGCTGAGAGGCGGAGGATGATGGGGCTTTTGCGCGCTCCGTACTTGGGAGTCGAAGCTCAGCTCTGAACTCTGTCTGAACTCCCGCTCCATGATTTCTGCTTTATTATGACGCCAATTTCATTTTAAAAGCTGAATCAGGCCGCAGTTCCCCTCAGAAGCAATTAAAACACAGCAGGGGCAACCTGTAGGATATCCTCTGCTGTCTATTGAAGGCGGCCAGATGCGTGCAGAGGCAACCTGTTGGTTATAACAATGTTGTTCTTCCTTTTGTTGTCCTCTCTTGCTCACGCTATCCCACGTTAGTCATCGCAAATCACTCACAGGTAGTCTGGCGCTTTTTCAAAGACAGTATATACCACATGGATTCTCATTTTTAACATTAACTGTTGTTGTCGGAGTACATTTTATAACTTCGACCCAACTTTTTGCCACAGTTTGTGGTGTTTAAAGTGCACGTCAAGCTTTCCCGTCTGTTGAAAGGTGCTCCTATAACAGCTCCCAGTTGTTAATTCAAACAAACGTCAGCGCTAATGTGTGCAAATGCTCCCAAATAAAACGAGTGTTTGCCCACAGAAGTGGAAGCTCCTTTCTGAGGTTCCTGGTGTAAGTGATATTGACCAGTCCAATCCTGGCCGGTCTTCTGCAGGCCTTCCAGTAAGAGGGTGTGTGTAGAGGATCGATGCATGTGAGGCCAGTCAGCACGTGTGTTTAGACAAGTTTGAGGGGATAATGGCTGTTGCCGCTCGGACACACCGGCCTAATGGAGACGAATGGCTCCAATCCTCATTAAAAGCAAAGCCAGTGGACTAGAGTTTCGGTGTTAATGTACTGCTTTCATTGTTAAGGTGTGTGCTGGCTCTCAGAGTCAAAACAAGATAAGAGTGTTTTCACACCTGGTTAGCGTAGGGGTGGTTTTTCTAACCCAGAGACATTTTGAGTCAGCAAGTTTGCAGCTTAAAAGGATGCCGTTGAAAATGATTATAAAAACTCAAAGCTAGTGAAGTTTGGTTTATATCCTGCAGGGTTATAGTTACCTGCCTACCTGAACATTGACAATTTAATAGTTTAATTCAGGCATCTGAAGCAACATTTCTGGCCATTTAATGTACTTTAATTTGAATTATTATTTTTTTATAACAGCGACAGAGTTAAGTTTGTTAAGATTAAGTTAAATTGTCGTTTCTTTTTTCTCAGTAGTTCTTAATACAATCAGTAATATAAAATATAACATAAAATAGTTTTACATTGAATAACTATTACTTTACTACTTTACTTTACTAAATGTAATATATTTATTTCGTATGTATTTCCTTTTAACTTTATTTTTTTAAACAGTTATAAAATAATTATTAAAAAGTTACATTTTAATTGAAATTTACATTTTAATACAAATATGTGTATTATAAATGTAATTTTTTAAAATATATTTTATAATATGTTATTTATATTATATTTTATATAGTTTTTTTTTTCATTATATATAATAGCTTATATATATATATATATATATATATATATATTTTTTTTTTTTTTACATTTATTCATTTTTTGTTTTGTTTTGTTTTTTGCTTATGTTTTTTTGGGGGAAGGAGGATACAAAAACATAACCAAAGTGTGTAGTATGTTGTTACTCTAAATCACAGTCACCGGCAAAATTACGTTACATTTACCTTTAAAAACCTTAAAAAACATAAAATAAGCATCCAAAATCCAAATATTCATTTTAAAATAAGTTTATATTTATTCTATATATAATTATAAATTATTAATAAAATAAAAAAAATACTAATATTATACTTATATTAAATATGATATATTTTGAAATTATAAATATTTTATATTATATTTTTTATATTTCTATATATTATATAATTATTTATTTATTGTGGCCTTTTTTTACGTTACACAGTGCTGCCAGATGTAAGTGACCAAAAGTGTAGCGTGTTGTTACTCACTCAAGTCACCGTCAAGATTACATCACATACACACTTAAAAGTGAGATGTAAAATATGCATCCAAAATCATGTGCTTGTTTTTTTTTTCATACATATTTGGTTGATGCTTTCTCATGGCAGACACGGCTTAGAGAGAAGGGCTCCAGAGTTCATGAATGACCCTGGGTTGCATTAAGATGTCTGTGCTCATTCTGATGAATGGGGATGAATGGGATTTGCCATATCGTGCAGTGCCACAGCCAGCAGGAAAGCAAGCAGATAGCACACCCTTCTCACATTCATCAAGCTATATTTCCCAATCTCTTCAAAACGAATGACCAGAGACGCCCGTCAGCGGCCAATTTGTGTCTCCTCTCCCCTCTGACTTGTGGGAGTAACAATTATCAGCAGACAGAGAATGTGGGTCTATGTAAAATATTAACATCATGTTCTCTAATTCTGCAAAGTTTATCCTGTGTTAGAAGAAGTAGGCGATTTAACAGCTAGTCAAAGACTTGGGCTCAGGCTTTGTTGTTTGGTCCAAAGCATGAGTGTGGTTGTGGATTGTGCAAGTGTGTATACCGCTTCATCCTTGAGTTTACAACTGCATCATAATCGTCATCTGTGTATGATTATGTGATACAAACACAGCGAGGCTGTGTGTATGTGTGTGTGTGAGAGACGTCCCGGTGTAGGACTGGCTGGAGGGCAGGGTATAGCGTGTGCATGTGGAGTGTCCGTAGCAGGGGACGCCAGGCTGTCTCCAGGATCTGAGGCCCTCCCCACAAGCGCAGACGCAGGAAGAGCCCTCCATAAATCAGCCCAGATTAGAGGGGCCGCTGGGCCGAGCTCCGCAGACTGCACTGCTTAATGTCAGAGCACCAGAGATGGCTTAAACAGTCTTTCTCCTCACTTTTTCTGAAATCTGCTCTCGAACTCAAAGGGGGAGAACTGAGAATCGAAGGTGAGAAGGCAAGAGGAAGGATGAGCCACAAATGATGAGCTTTCCAGTTACGGCTGATTTACAAAATATCTGTTGCGTTAGATAGCTGAGACTAATCTGAGCCTGGGGAGAGAGAGAGAGAGACGCCGTGACTTGCGCTCGTATTGGCTGAACAAAGGGCCCTCCGTGTCTGCACGGAAATGCAGCGTCACACAGCACATTCTCTTACACACATTCTCTCGGACTTGATGCACACACACATTATATTTCTCACGCTTGCAGACAAATGCTCTCTGTCACAAACTCTCGCTGTCATTTCCCGCTGCCTGGATCAGGTACCACGTGTTTGCCTTGGTATTAGCTCTGGTGTCGGAACCCTCCTGGGCAGGCAGCGCTCACTTCCGATGACATTGCATTGTTTAGAAAATCTAACAGTCAGCTGTATTTCTGTGGTCTTGGACTTTTGGGCTTCCTCATGTTGCTCAATGGTGAAGCCTGGAGTACACTGTGATTTTTGCCCTGATTTTACAGTCTGAACAAGTTGACGCTAGTTGAGGAAAGTTAAAGCCAGGCTGCAGAGTAAAGCTAAAGAGCTAAAAAGATTTAAAGCTAAAAATCTGGTAGAAATAGAGAGACATCTATCTATCTGTCTATATAGTGTGTGTGCTTATAGGAAATATTTGTGTGAATGTATGTGTGTGTGTGTATATATATATATATATATATATATATATGAGCAGTATACACACAAACAAATATATATATAATTATAAATATATAATTAATTTTTTGCTCTTTTAATCTCATACCGAGTTAGCGAATATAATTACCCAGCTATTACATTTTTTTTGTCATATTTATATAGTTTTGGGCACTTTATTTACCCATACAATTTTAATTAATTTAGATTTTAATTATATTTAATTGTTAACTTGATTTTTGTTGAATTTATTTTAGATGTAGGTTTATACTTCTGTTTTCTTTCATTTAATTCTTTCATTAAATTATATATTTTATTCTATTTTTATCTTTTAATATATATATAAATGGGTCATTTTTATTTGATGTAAATAATAGTTGTTTTTTTCAATGCAGCATGCTGTTTCAACTTCAACTGTTGACATGTTGAAAATATTCTATAAAACTTTCTCAGTGTCAACTTTTCACAGTCTGACTGAATCCAGATGATTTATAGACACACGTTGTCAGTTTGGTTTTGTTCTTTGTAGATACATTACTGTAGATAAATATGGTTGTTCTCCTCATAAACTAGACTTTATGATGATATTTTTTGTTAAAAGCTCTATAAAAATGCCACGGTGCCAGGCCTAGTCTTTATTCGATTTTTATCCTTCAAAGTTCATTGTGAAAGACTAAAGATGTGTTGAGAACAAAATTTGGCTCTTTTAATCTGTCTTGTATTATAAAGTGTGGCTCACAGATCAACATCATTTTTTTCAGCAAAGTCTGTCGACATAAAGTAATGGCTTTCTTGTTGTTCTTTCCTATTTTTGGGTATAAAGACTGAACAGTATCATTGTGTTGGCTCACAGACATTTTCTCCCCATATTTTAAAAATAATTATATTTTGACAACTTTTTTTTTCCCCATCACAATCCAATTACAGTTTCCAATCCTGTCCTAATGATAGCTTTTGAATGTAATAAAGTGTGTATGGTATCTTTGGCTGAAACCAAAGGAAATCCTTCAAAAGTGAAACTAGGCCAGTAAAAACACCAGTAGTTCTAACCTCTTGTCTTTTCTCTCCACCGTCTATGTGTCGGTCATTTAAACCCAGCCAAAGTTTGGTCTGTAATCTGTAAATCGGTGTCTTTCTCTCAGAATTGTGTGGGGCTGCAGTGAGCGTGATGTATTCCTCAGTTTGCTTGCAGTGAAGGGCCATGGGAACTGTGCATTGCGTGAAGTCACAGAGATATTAGTCAAAAAAAGTTGTTAGAATGGTCATGTTGACGTCCCTCCCCTCTTCGGCATGTCACAGGGAAAGTATTGATCCACAACTTCCCAAAGTTATTTATAATTGAAGATAAACAAGGAATGTCCATATGCCTGGGAGCCAAGTCAATGGGGGTGCATTGTTTTTATTTTCTGTTTTTCTTATTTGCTTTTTTTTTTTCTTGTGAATTCTTGAAGAAAGTTCTCAAGGGGAATGTTTTTTTTTCTTTTTGTTAGTAAAAATAAAATAATAAGTAAATATGTATGTATTAAAAAAAAAAAGTGATAAACCAAGTGACACCAGCCAACGTAACGTGGGAAGGAAACTGTTTGTGTTATGGACGTAACACATCCTATTATTATCCCTCTGTGTGTGACAGCTCTGACCAGAGCTGCCCTTAAACACACACTGAGCTGTTTGAGGAGAAACGCTACTTCCTCTGTCCACACACACACACACACACACACACACACAGACCATCTGAGGCCAGACCATTCCCAAGTCTTATTCCTGACAGCCTTTATGGGAATGCTTAAATATAACTCTGGCAGCCAGCAGAGACATAATAATCAAACGAGTTGAGCAGTAGTTTTTCCCACTTCAAGGTGGTCCTGCTAATCTTCGGGGGGCACTGTCACCATCTTGGTTGGAAAGAAGTATTGGCCTTCATTAAGGGCATTTAAGGGCAGCACTGGCTTTGCCAGGCCCATTACTTCTTTCACCACAAAGCAGGAACGTCTTACACCAAAGCGACCAATTCCTCGCCTCTTCACATTTAACCTTGACTTGGTTTTTTAACACAAACACTAAAGCTTTTTCCACAGATCATCAGCAGAAAATGATGCTTGGTGAGTTTGAATCAAATAGCAGCAATTAGCACTAAGGATGCTTTCATACTGAAGCTCTGACAGAGAGTTTGATTGGAAAAGAATATGTAAGTTCTGTTTAGGGTTTAAGAAAAGCTTATGTTTAAAGAAACAAGAGATGCACATTATATCAGTACTATATATATATATATATATATATATATATATATATAATTATTATTTGTTTATTGGTGTATATAATATTAGCTATTTCATGTTAATTTCCTGTATTTTTACATTTTGAATAGCCTTTTTTTGGATTACCGATTTGATAACACTCATTCAATCTTTAATTTTTTATATTGCTTTCGTAATATATATTGATTAGCTTATCGGTGAATTACAGCTCTGCTTATTAAATGCCACTCCATCTGAAAGCACATGAAGGAGATTTACTAATCACAGAACTACATTGACTACACAGTAAAAACAAAAAGTTGAGCAAACTTAAAAGTTTAAGGAAAACAGCTTCAGCTCAACTTTCCTTAACTTCTTTATTTAAGTTTTAATAATAAATGTTGAGAAAACTCCAACAAAAGCAAGTTGAGAACTCAAAAATCTGTTAGCACAGCCCCATTAATAACAAGTATCAATAAATATATTAACAAACGGTATATTTTTTCTTCTTTGTAATACAAAAGTAAAATAAATTACCATAAAATGATAGTTTGTATGTTACAAAACATTGACTTTCATTATACAGACTATAAATAAATAAAAAAGGAATTTTTTAAATGAATTTAAAATTAATCCTGCCATTTCTACTTTTATAAATTATTGATTAATTTTAGTTTTTTTAGGTTTTTTTTTGTAACTTATCTAGATTAGATGGAATTTTAATTTTAATATCATCTTAAATATTGTCTTTATTTTGTTTTAAAAACATTTACACTATTGAACTTTGTGGTCACTAAGATTTTTGTATTAATATTTTTATTCAGTAGGGATGCGTTATATTAATCAAAAATGACAGATTTAGATTTTTGATCTATTTAACTTTCTTCAAACATTCCTCAAAGAATCCTGAAAAAGAACGTCTCACAGTTTCCACAAAACATTAAGCTGTTTATTAAAATGATTTCTAAAGAATCACATGAAGACTGGAAAAATGGCTGCTGAAAATTCACTGTATTTTAATAAATGCAGATTTGTGAGCGTAATAGACTGCTTTCAAGAAAATTAAATCCCTAATACTTTGGTACTCGTCAGAACAAACACAGATGTACTTGATTGGAGGAAGGAAGAGCACCCAGTAAAGTCCTAGTGAGGAGGGAAGTGATCTCAGAGCTCAAGGTTCTCTGAGTGTCTGGACCTCTCAACAGCAATCGGCAGCAGGCCCACCTGCCCCGCTCTCACTCTCCTCAAGGCTGAAATAAACCAAATGCTTCCTCGACGGACGTTATCCCCTCTCTTTCATCAACAAACTGTGCTAATGACTTGTTCAAAGCTGTTTGTTCTCGCTCCTGCAGAGAGAAGGCTTTGATGATGTATGGCGGTCTCGGGTGGTGTGGCCCTTAAGAAAGCTTTGACACTTGGAAGGCCTCCCATCGCCTGCGAGCTGGTTCAGCAGCACTGGTCCTCACGCTTCACGGTCTAAAACTGTCACCATGTGTAGAATTACAACAATTAGCCTGTGATTTGTGTGAGACGGTGGCCTGAGGCTGCAGACCACCCATGCGTTGCTGCTGGGGAAAGGTGCTGGTGACTCTCTGTAGGCGTCGGTGGAGCCGTTCTTCAAATTGAGCAGCTGGCTAGCAAGAGTGATTGTACTGTATAAAGAGGGGTCAAACTGTAAGGCTTCCGGGGGATTGTGTTGTGTTTAGCATAGCTGATTTTTGTGTTTAAATGACAACCCCCGGTGCTCTATTATTCCAGATATTGAGGTCTCTGTGAACCATTGGATCAGTTGTAGATGCATCTGGTGTTTTTTGGAACAGCATACTGACGATATTAATGTGTTAGTGTACAAAACAAGCTACTCATTGCAGACAAGACTCTCTTGGTGGCTGGCAGACTTCCTCCCACAGGAGAATAATGCTTGTATATCTTACATGTCGTCTGCTCTGACTGTTTACCCATGCCTGTGGTGGCTAAGTAAACAATCCTTTGACCATAAATTGTCCCTAAATCGCAACAAATCTTTTATTTACAATTTTTTTTTATCTGACAGCAACAGTTGTGCAACTTCTGATGCACCATTTTATTAATAACGTTTTTCTTTTTTTAAATTGTAATTGAACTATAGTGATCTTTACATTTTTAATGTATTTATAATAAGGAACGTTTAACATGAATTCATTTAGATTGTTATGGTGAGAATAAGTAAAAGTAAGTGATTCATTTTTTAAGTATATAATTTATTTATTTTTACATTTAAATAATAAATTTTTGTTTACATAAGTGTTTTTATTTTATTTTAAAGGGTTAGTCCACCCAAAATAACTATTCTGTCATCATTTACTTACACTCATGTCATTTCAAATATTGTTTGTTATGTGGAAATGCCCCATTGATGTACTTTGTATGGACCAAAAAAAGTCAACAGGAACTGGTTAACAACATTCAATATTTTTATATACACGTTTTTATATATACATATTTTTAAGTTTCACAGAATAAGTTATGCAGGTTTGAAGTGACATGAGGGTGAATAAATGGTGACCAGATCTTTGTTTTTGGGTCAACTGTTCCTTTCTAATTAAATATAATTTAATTTTAATTTTAATTTTAATTTAATTTAATTTAATTTAATTTAATTTAATTTAATTTATTTTATTTTATTTTATTTTATTTTATTTTATTT
>JAUCMT010000028.1:11550592-11562052 GCA_032357475.1 Enteromius thamalakanensis
TTATTTTATTTTATTTTATTTTATTTTATTTTATTTTATTTTATTTTATTTTATTTTATTTTATTTTATTATTTTAAAGGGGAAAGAACCCCTCCTCAGAATAATGCTGAAGTGGTTTAATGCTTATCACTGTTAAAAAACAACAACCTACATTTTCATAATTATACCATTATCCATAAATTTAAGCTGTCTTTGTAAGCCAAAGCCATACACAAAGAAGCAAGAGCTCAGTTTGGCAGAGTCTCCAGGTATGCTGAACCTCCTGAGATCAGCCGTGAGGGGCTAAATAACCTGAGATCAGTGACGGCTGCAGGTAAAGGGCTCCATTTACCGTCCCTACTATCTGAATGGAGCATCTAACTATTGCCTATCCAACAGGCTTCACTCACTCTAATTGCGAGTAACTATTCGCCTTTGAAGTCTGACGTGAGGAATCTTTGGTATTCTTCAGAGTCTGTGCCTGAAAGGAGCGTCCTCTCTCCGCAGTCATTATGTCCCAGCTCAAGTGTATAAACAGATTAATTAAGTAATGGGACGTGATATTTCTGAGCAGAATGGATGTTCTGTGTTCGGCTAATGCTCGTCGATGATTTGTGTAAGTGTAGTTTTTGACCTCTTGTATGATTTTTAAAGGCTTCCCCGAATCTAAACGCCCTGCTTTTTGGCAGAAAACTTGCACACTTCTATGCGAAATGTCCTTCTCTGAGGGCTGATAATCCTAGTGAATATGTCCCTGAACCAGCCCACCCTCTTTCCTTTGTGCCCCTCATCCCATAGCGTGGCACTTCAACTTTGAAAAATGCCAGGAGAGTGTATCTCATGGCCCTAAGAATGTTTTATCTACTCGAGTTATCGTTTTTCACTTAATGACGGCTATTATGGCCTCAGAGCGGCAGAACAGGCTGCAAGCAACTGCATAAGAAGTTTGAAGTTTTTTCTACTTCTCCGTTCTCTCTCCAAGGTGTAATGCAATCTAACCTTGGGAAGAGGCCTGGAGTGGCTGGAGCCGTAATATGTAAGAGGCTCCTCTGTTAAAAGTGGCGTCGCTAGGGATGGAGCGAGGGGAGTTAGGGGCGAGGAAAGGCAAAGAACCGGGTCTGCTTCTTGTCACTCAGGGCAGCCTCTGCCCAGGGAGTCTGTGCTACTGCAACCCAACACGGCCAAGTAACCATGCTGACACTGCGTTCAAAGGCCTACAGTGGGATAACCTATTTAAGGAGAATCTAGCTTCATCATCCATTAGATCACATCCAGAAGCTCCTTAATAAACCTCTGCAGGTCTTGACCTGGATGACTCAGAATCTCTATAGACATAACCCTTGCTAATTCCAGCAGCTAAACCCTTCTGTTTTGTGTCACTTTATGTGAATAGGAACCGAGAGGCATCACACCAGCGTTTGTGTGTCTCTGTTTTAATGGGCCATTTGAATAAGCCTGGTTGCGACCTCCTGACACCCATCACAATGAGCAGGGCAGCAAGGGGATTAGCTGCTATTTTCTAACAACTTTCACTCACTCTCTCATTCACATGCCCACTGAGATGTTTCTTGGAAGCATCTCTTGTGACAAGATCTAATGTAACACTTGTGTATTTGAGGTCACTACAAGTTCAATTAGCCTCGGCCACCTGTTTGCCTCTAACATTTCGCCCAAACAACACTGATCATCTAATCAACATAGTGTTTAAGGTAAACACACACATAAACAGATACTCTACTAGTGACATTAGAAAAAACGGCTTTCAATTTAAATTTAAATACATGGGTCAGTGACGCAATGTTTGTCCTGTGTTTTTTTGTTTTTTTTCCAGAAATGCAAATATGCATTTAGTCAATAGTGATATTAGTAAAACATAAGTTGTTGTTCATATGGTGTGTGTGTACTGTGTTTATTTATGTATTTATATACAGTATATATTTTGAAAATATTTACATTTATAAATTTATATTCATAAAATTTATATTATACATAAATATATTTAATATATAAAAGAATTTAAAAAATATAAACAGCATGCTCATATCTCAAGTAAACAAACATACTTTTGGATGCGATTAATTGCAATTAATCATTTGACAGTGCTTATACACACACACAGTTTCAATCAATGGTAATAATAATATTATTAATAACAATTGTAAACTAATAATGTAATATTTTGTAATATAAAATAAACTAGTAATAAATAATAATAATAATATTAGGTTTTTTTTGGTAACACTTCAGAATAAGGGGTCAGAATAATGCATTAGTTAAGCATTAATTAATGGTTAACTAATGCATCATTCTGACCCCCTATTCTGAAGTGTTACCGTTTGTTTGTTTTTTTTGTCTGCAAAGCCAACTTAAGTAATGTGATTCAAACTTTTTAGGTTAGTTTCCAATTCCCAAAACTGGATTTTATTGATCAATTAATACATTTAATCCAGAGTCAGTGACAGAAAATGCATAGAATGATATTAGTGTACCTTTACATGATGAGCATGTTTTTAATTTCTGAATTAAAGTGATATATTGTTATATAATTAAATTACATGCAGGCATATTTGTTTTTTACAGATAGATGACATGAGTAATTAACTGTTTTTTCTTTTTCATGGAAAAACCTGTGCAGTTGACCCATGTGGCTTTTATCATGGACACACATATATCAATGACCTATATGTTTACGTGTAGCTACGTGCACAGGATACGGTGCCATCTGTCCTTGCGTTTGCTCTGATTGAGTCATCAGGCATGAGCAGACTGGGTGCTGAGAGCTCCCTGTGCTACTGTGGAGATATTCTCTCTGGGATTGGCCTTCACCCCTGCGGATCAGGGCGTAAAATTGCCGGCCCTTTTGCACCCACATGTGTTGATAAGTCCCATTAATATTTCACTGATCCCTGCCAGCTCAGAAGCCGTGTGGGAACTCTAAGCCCCATCATGTAGAAATGGCTATCAGCACTATGATATGTAGTAGAGAGGGAGTGGCCCAGTAGGCAGGATCAGGGGAAGCATATGTGAGGAGGGGGGGATGGAGTCAGGTCTGAGCTGGTGACAGGTGCCAGGCCTGGCTTTGGCTTGCCGTGACCCTCCGTGCTTGGCGGCGCAGGCTGGCGCTGCCCACCTAATCCCCGGCCAGCTGTTGCAGTTGTCGTCCAAATCAGGGTAAAGTGTCGGGGCAGGTGGCGGCTGGTTCAGGTAGCTCTGGCGCATGCTGATCAGCAGATCCGTGTGGCAGTGACAGAGTTCTGCTGTCATGGGGCTGCTTTGTGCTGACGGCCGGCCCTCTGAAAAATCTAGGCCACATGTTTTCAGAGCTGTCAGCGGCCCTCCGGCTTCCCATCCATTATCCCTCTGACGCTACGGGGCCGCTGTAGATCGGGGCCCACAGAGAGGGCAGGAGGTGGGTCAGGGTGCACCCAGACACCCCTGCCGGTGGTGAATGAATCAGTCCGTCTCTGTTAGAGCGAGTTGTCACAGCACCATCCATCATGGCAGGAGCTTGTCTGTCTGAAGCGCTAGGTCTGCTGAACAGAAGCAGGATGTTGTGTCTGATGCTTAAACCTGGAGAGGTCATTTTCCCGGCCTTTATCATGACTTACAGGCTGAGAGTCTTGGATATTTTGCATATCTGGAATTCTGCAGGAAGCTTGTTGTAAATCAGCGTGGACGTTATGTGATAACCAGATTCAGTGGTTACTTTGCAAAAGTAGAACAGAATGATCTCCCGGTTTAAGCCGTGGAGCGGAGTATATTAAAAATGATCAATACGGACCATACATGAAGATGAAGATGCTGAGTGCTCCCTCTGACCGATCAATGCGATGGTTAACGTTTCTCCCGGATAGTTTTAACATCAAAGTCAATAACAAGCTTTGTAAATTGCAGCAGTAGAATAAAAGATCACTGGGGTCTAACCTTCTGCTCCCCATCCTATGAAGTCAATTTGATTATTGAAAAAAATTATGAAAAAAATCCAGTGTCGGACTGAAGAGGAATTCGTCCAGCCAACTGCATTTTGAGATTTATTTGCTAATGTCATTTTCAGAAATTTTCTCTGATCCTGAAAGATCTTCAGTATTATAAGTTGTGATATTACTAAGATGCTGTATTATGTTTTTTTGATGTTGAATCGTGTATATTTATGTTTTAGTGTTGTTATATAGGAGTATTTAATCATGCGTCTGTTAACTGTTGATGATCTTTTAAACTTATTTACTTTGGATTTGTCAATTTCAGTACAAATGCAGGCAGTAAAAATGCTGTAAAAACAATATATGGGAATTTGATTTGCGTTTTATATCAAACATAATTCATAACATAAAACCTAAGATTATAATACCAGCACTCAAATTTCTTAATTATATTTACATTTAAATTTAAAACAACGTATCGCATATAAAAGTAAAAATGAAAATTAAGTTCCTACTAAACAAAATTGCTAATTTAGAAATACCTTTTAATTATTATTTTTAAAATGATGTATTATTTACATGTCTATCTATTGTTTTTCACTTTGAAAATTATAACAGTTGACAGAAAATTTCTGAAAATTGTTCTATGAATTCTATGTATCTATTTTACAGCTATTTCCTGAGACCTAAAGATTTTTTTTTTGTTTTTTGTTTTGCGAATATAGTTTTTGAAATCTGTAGGTGTTATCACAGCTTTCCTGAATTATTCATATACAATGACGTGTATCAATATGTGCTGATAGTTTGTGGTTCAGCATCTATGTGTTTTTATTTTGTGCACAAATTGAAATTAAATGCACATAGCTTCCTAAACAGCAGTGTTACACTGACTCTCATCGTCTCTGTAAACTAAATAATTTTGTGTATGCTTTCATGTAGAGTGGTTTTGATTGTATTTGTGGGTTTTTAGATTATTATGTGGGCACATAGACTTTATATGTGGTCTCTGTCGTGTGTGTTGGTGTGTACACGTGTCTCGCTGGCATAGTATGGGTGAGGTGGTCCAGCAAGGTTTTGCGTTAATACTCTCCATAAGTATCCAGTGTCCGGAGGCAGTGTTCGAATGGGAGTGTATCAGTTTCCATAAGACTCTGGCAGTGTCTGATTCGTCTGTGGTTATTGGGTCGTACAGACAAGCTTTAACAACGGTGTCTAGTGCTGGAGCAGAGGGGAGAGGGTCCTGCCAGCCTCAACCCGAGAGTCCCTCAGCACTCTTTACAGTAATAAAACAGCACAATATCGGACATCCGACACCCCAGATCAAACCCCATTACATTAAGGAAATATTAGACTGGAGCGCTGGCCTGATGCATGCACACGTCAAGATGGCGGACAGGACTGGATGTCTGAGTCTGTGCTCCGAGAGGAAACAGACATGAATTAAAATATGTGTTTAGCCCCCAACATTGTCAGCATGTTGGCAGGCTCTTTACAATACTGATGCTGTCTTTACATGGGCCAGAGCGTGTATTGATATCACTATATCACTTGCATCAAATGTTTCTTTTTCTATATTTGTGGCAGTTTTTGTTTTTTAGGAAAGTGGAAAATAGGGTTAGGCGATGTCGACCAATTTGGCATTGTATGATGTCTAATGTGAAACATCGCGATGGACGATGACATCGTCGTTGTAGGCAGCGGTTGGGGTGGTTGTTTAGTTGTAACTAAAACACCAAGCCCCGCCCCACAACTGACAAAAATAACAGTGTTCGTGTAAACAGGTGAGAGAGGATCTAGTGCAGGAATGATCGCATACGAGTGCTGAAATTGCGCGCAGATGACATATAAAGCATGCACGAGGGTTTGAACGACCTTATTTGTACGACTTATTTAAATCCCAGTGACGGGTAGGTTTAGGGGCGGGGTTAGGTGTAGGTCATTCGTACAAATTCATATGAATTGGCAACTCGTAAAAATATGTACGATTATTTAGCAAAAATCATATGATTTCGTACAATTTGGTCGTATGAATTTGTACGAATTGGCCACTTCGTAAAATATGTACGAATTATCGTGAGAGTGGGTTGAAGGTTGAATATTTAGCTCTTTGAATCACTTGTGTTCATTATATGTGACTATAAAAACAGGTTTAAAATGTCTTACAACTAGTGCGGTCAACAATTAATCATGATTAATCGCTTTCAAAATAAATTTTTGTTTTCATAATATATGTGTGCATACTGTGTATATTTATGTATGTGTGTGGATTTATATACAAAATATAAACGGTACGTACACATATATTATGTAAACAAAAACTTTTTTTAATGCGATTAATCGTTTGACAGCACTAGTTACAATTAAATTCTTCCCCATTAATGTTATTGTTAGGAAATATAATATAAAGTTTAATGTGGATGGTGGAACTGAAGCGGGTAGTATTACTTTATTACTCTATGCTGTATTATCACTGTTTTTGCGTTCATTTAGCACTCAGCCATCTTTCCGTTAACTCCATCTATGAAACCCTTCATCACGCTGACGCTCCTTGGCGCACAAGCAGTATTTTAAGCTCTTCTGAGCTCGTAAACATGATTTTGGTCTTTTAATATTCTAGCGCTCGCTGTAAAGCTAGATAAAATAGCGTTGCGCGTTGGCCCTCGGCTTTTACTCTGCCTCGTGAGGTTTGACTTATGCGATTAAGTACATTTGCAGATCAGGAGACTCGTTCAGGAGGAGCTGAAGTGGTCATTCTTGAGCAGCAAGAGCGAACGGAGGCTGATCTTCATTAGAGAGGCCTGATGGCTGTGGACCTCTGCAGCTCGGATGATTTAAGTGTCCTCTCTCCTCCCGGCCTCCATAAGGGTCACGGCGGGCCTTTGATGTTTCATTATGTACGGCGCTCCAGGAACAAAAACATGCAGGCCACATCAAACGGCCGTCCTGACGAAGCGTCAGGAGAGGCCTCTACCCCCGCCCCTTCGCTCTTAGCACTAGATTACTAAAATCAGCTCTGCCAAAGACGAAAGCCAAAACAACATCAACGCGCCCACAGCAGAAAAATTACACCAGTGTAAATCAAGAGAAGCCATCAGCTGGATGAGAAACAGATCTGCTCCAACTAAATCAGACGGCACCTGTGTCGTTACACTCATCGAAGTTTAGCTCCTTTGCTTTAGAAACTCATTTGCTTGCCGACTTTTGTTTGTTGGAGCTGACCTAAAACATGATAGACAGTGAGCGTGGAAAACATATCATGTCTGGAGCCCTGCCGAGGGGCTGTTTTGGTCTCTCATGTCCTGATTTGATTGTGTTCCAGCGGAGGTTAAATAGGTTAAGAATCTTAACCGCACTAAAGCCCTTGGAACGGTTACTTATTAATCTCTTTCACTTCGAAGACATTACCACCAGGTTTAGCCGGATTTACCTCACCAGATAACATGGCCAGATTTGTCAAAACAGCTCAGCTGAGACTAGGCAGGGCGGTAGACGCAGAAACGAATCTCTACACCCATCAGCTCACTCACTCTCCGGCTTTTTGTTTCTTTGCTAACCTCGCTTAATGTTATGCCTACAGGAAGGAGAATACTCCAAGTTTCCTAGTAATCCTGTCTTTTTTTTCAACTTCATTAGGTAATTTACGCATTGACCCAGATTTGTTTTGACCCAAACATGCCTGCAGTATCTGCTTGAAATACTGATACAATCGTTAGGAATGATGTCAGTGCAGTTCCATGTGCTCTACAGCCGAGTCTAATGGATGCTCTTTTGTTTATCAGAAACTCCTGAGCACCTTACTGGAACTCAGACCGTCTTCATTTGATTAGTCATGTCTGGGATTGTTAAGCCAAACTACTGTACAACACTCCTGAGAATTATTATGTGCGAGTACACAGCATCTGTATTACACTGAGTCATTGCTGATGTACACTACCCTTCAAATTGAATGAATGTGCAGTAAAAGTTTTATTTATTCATTTCATTTTTTAATTCATTACTTTTCCAGTTTTTTATTTCACTTGATTTTTTATTATAACACTTCTAAGATATTATGACCCATAGTTAGTCACAGGGTCAAAATAATGTAACTGTTTTGTTTAGTTTTTTTCATTTACATTATAACACTTCTGAAAATTAAGACCCATGTTTATTCACAGGGCCAAAAGTAATGTCACTCTTAGTATAGATGTTAAGTATGGATTTTAATTAATTTATTTATTAATTAATTTATTTTTATTTATTTTTGCAATAAACACTCCTGAATATTGTGACCCATGTTTAGTTACAGGGTCAAAACGGCACTCTTATTATAGTATTTAGTATTATTTTTTCAGTTCTTGATGTTTTGGAAATATTACAACAATATGATAAAACACTCCTTGAAAATGAAGACCCATGTTTGTTCACAGGTCAAAAATGAATGCTTCACATGGCAAAAATATAACACTCTTAGTATAAATATTAATATGGATTTTATTTATTTTAATTAATTAATTATTATTTATTTATTTTCTTTTTTTATTATTAATTTTTTTTTGCAATAAACACTATTGAATATTATGTCACATATTTAGTTACTGGGCCAAAATATTTGCCACTCTTAGTATGGATGGTAGTTATTTTTTATATGTATTTTATTTATGCATTTATTACTTATTTATTTATGCATTGTTATTTTATTATTTCTTCTATGTTTACATTTTCTTTATTATTATTTTTAATTATAAATGTAAAATTCATTTTGTTATTATTTGTAATCTGTTTTTAAAAAATGCATAACTTGCATTAAATGGGAAAACAGAGACATGAGCTTCTTATAACATGCGTAAAGCTCTTATGCGTCTAATCCCGGCTGCTCGCGGGGTTGCATGTCAGTGCGCGGGGTCATTGGTGAGAGGTGATAAAATAGCCACAGGTTGGACGTGTTAGGGTAATGGGAGGTTACCGCTGCATCTCACCTCAGCAGTGCTGCTGTTGCCGGGCTGTAAATGGGCGTGTCTGTGAAATGGTTTTTATTGTTGGTTAATCTGTGGACAGTGGCAGGCCCATTTCACACTGAATTCCACCCTGTGGGGCCGTGGCTAATTGGACAAATTTGCACAGCGGGGAAGGAGGCACAGAACGGCGGGAGGCTTGATATATGGGCACAGGGCTGCAAAGCACAGTCAAAGCTGGCCAGTTATACACACACACACACACACACTCACTCCTCCACCTTCCATTCATAGATAAACCACAAAGTGTAGCGAGCTGTGTTCGTTATGTCAGTAAAGCAAAATTCAGTTTAATTGAAAACAAAAAGTACTTATTAATCATCAAAATTGGATTTTAATATATACAGCTCTTGACTTTGGGCTGGCATTTAGACATCAAATTTGCTATCTTTTTGCAGATTAGATGACTTATTGAATTTACGAATATAAAGAAAAAATATTCAGTTTAACATATATAGGAACTGACAAATCAGAGCAACTTAATTAATTTAAAATAAACAAGTATTTAAAGATAAAAAGAATGATATATTTTGTATTATTTATGTTTTAAATTTTTATGTGTTTTAAAATTATAATGCACATGAAGTACTATGTAATTTATTTTTAATTATTAAAAATATTTTATATAATTTATATAAATTTTTTATTGTGCATTTTACAGTCTTTTTTATCTGTATTTTATTGTAGAATTCAAGTTCTTCTAGCTGGAATGTTGTGTAAAATGAAACTTATAATTCTTAACAATTATATTATTTTTAATATAATATAAAAAAAAACAATATATATATATATATATTTATATATTTTGTAAAAAAAAAAATGCACAGATAAAGTTTTTGTTCAGCATAAATTACATTTTGAAGCTAATGGAAATTAGCTAATGGAAAAGAGATTTCTGAGTCGATAAAGGTCTCTGTGATTACTTGCAATGACCAGAAGCTTATAGAAGAAGCACACTCTTAAATCACAGCACAGACAGCCCTGGAGTGTGAAGGTCTAGATGTAATTGTTTTTTCTACAACCTCAAACACAGAACTACACCGCTGTCTTCAAGGCGCACATGACTTCTGTTTCCTTTTTAGCAAGACCAAAGTCCTGTTTTACGTTCCTTTATTCACCCAAGATCTTTTCCTTGTCATCTTTGAAGTTTGTGAATGATTATTTAATGAATAGTTTCTCAGCCTGCGGAAGGTCGGACGACGGCACAAATGAAGAAATGGGAGTGCAGAATGCTTTCTGTGAAGGCTGTGAAACCGAGCCCAAGTTGAAATGAGTGGTAATTGCAGCGGTCGAGCACGTGTGAAGTCAGCCCTCTGGAATTAAGATGCAAGCCGTAGGCTCCGGCTCTAATCACGACTTGGCCACGCTCCCTTCATGTGTGTGTGTGTGTATGGGTGCAGGTCATAAGCAACAGTTTCATCAACGCCCTGGAAGTATAAATCTTGGGCCGGAACCGACCACAACACCAGCTGGGCTCCAGCTCTCTGGCTTGGTGAAAACGACATGTAGATGCTCTCAAATCCACGCAGCCATGCATCTTGACCCACATAATGGGAGATTTCTGCACCCAGACCACAGCTAATACAGAAAATGATAGGGCAAGGAGCGTGGGGAGGCCCGGCCCAAATCTGACAGTGATTTTCTCCGGCTCACTTGTTGTTGTTGTTGTTTTTCTGTCATGGCGGCAGTGCTGGCTTGGGGCTGGGCCCTGGGCTCTTTGATGTGTGAGCTGTAGGAGAAGACAGGCCGCAGAATATCAGCCTCCCTCCGCTGTGGCAGCTGTGCATCCGTCTGCTCTTTCTCACACAGGCCGCTCGCCTCCTCGCCTTGCATTGCCTCGCTGGCCCATCTGGATTTAGTTACTTCGTATTACTGTTCCAGCTCTCTGCCTCATCCTTCTTTCTGTTTCTTTTTTCTCTCTTTTTAAATCTATTATTGGCATGCTCGTTCCTTGTCTCTTTTTCACGAGTTTTCTGTCAGTTTCTGTCACATACATTGATCTCAGACTCCATTTTGCCTTCTTTCTCTATTTCTTTGTCATAGTTTATTGTTTATCAGGTCGTTTTAACTGGACTGTGCTGAGAAAATGAAACTTTTTAGCTTCATGTTTTGCTGTATTTCTTATTATCTATTAAAATTAAAGAACTGAGCAGCTTAGTCTTACTAAGAATTAAAAGGTTATATATATATATATATATATATGTGTGTGTGTTTGTTTTACTGTATATATATATGTATATATATATATATATATATATAAGTACAAAAAGTAAAGGAAAAAAAACATAAATCTTATTTTAGGTCAGAAATGTCATTGTCATTTTTCCAATAATTGTTATTTTCTAAAATATTAAAAAAAAAAAAAAAAATTTAATATGGGTGCAAATGTGTGCAGACATAATTTTATTTATATATATTATCATAAATTAGATTGTTTATGATGTGTGTTTACCTTAATACTACACTCATGTTGGATTTTGTGATTTATGAGGACTCTCCATAGGCGTAATGGTTTTTATACTGGACAAACTGTATGTGGTATTGCCCTACACCTACCCTACACCTAA
>JAUCMT010000028.1:11562152-11577391 GCA_032357475.1 Enteromius thamalakanensis
AAAATGTCCTCATAAAACACCTACATACTGTAATACCTATGTCATACCCATGTCATTATACAAATTTGTGTCCTCATAAACCACATAAACCCGCCCACACACACACACATATATATATATATATATATATAATTTTTAAAATGATGTCAAAATGTTTAATGGTCCAATAATAGACTTTATTGTCATTTATGGTGAATAATGTACGACTTTCCTTGAATGTTTTTGTGAGATTGACTTTCGTAGTGATTAGCAGTACTGATAATCAGCAGAGCCCATAAGGGATGTCAGCTCACATTGTGCCCATCTGTCCACCTTTGCAGTGGATTATTTGAGTGTCTTTCCCCTTAAACAAATCAGAGTCCCGTCTCCACACACTCATCAGTCTCCATGTCTCTCTGTTTGTAGTGGTGTGGCGTTGAGGCCGTGGTTAGGATGATATCAGGCTGATATAATGAGGCTGTTCCAGCTTCCCTCTCTGTTTCTCCCTCTTCCGCTCTCAGATGATGTGGTTGTGGTTTTTGCAAAGAGGACGCTGCTTCAGACATTAGCTCAGAGCTCATTGTCCGTCACAGAGCCTGAGCAGATGCAGAGGCTTCCAGTTTTTCACCTCGTTCTCTGTACTTCTCCCCTGGAAAAAGTTTACACAAGACAAACTGTTCCCGCTCTTTGCCCTGGATGTAATAATCTATCTATTGCTTCACTTTTCCACACCCAAAACAGATGACCGTCACCCCAAAATGTTGAAAATCTGGCCCCTGTGTTGATGGAGCGCAGTGGTGCTGCCTCTGCTGCCTGCAGCCTGGGTGGAGGAAATCCCACCGCCGCTTTGATCAGGGAAAAGCCTCGCTCTGGTGCGGCCTGCCTTGCGGTGGATCAGATCTAATTCTGACACTCTGTCCTACTTCTGGGCTTCGGGGGCTGTGTTTGTATGAAGAGAAGTGTGTGTCTCTTTTGTGCTCTTGCTGGAACTTCAGCGAGTGAATCATTGCTCTCGTTTCAAGCTGTGGAGACAGTGGTTCCTGCCAGTGAGGCATCATTCATCCCAGGGCATGAGCTGACCAGGCGATTTATGTTCTACCTCAGCAAAAAAAACTGTTCCATTTGCATTGTATTCATTTCATATTGTTCCTAGTGCTAATGCAGACCACATTTTACTCTGTTTTCCAGTCTTACTAAGTTTTGAGAACGTTGCTTTTTTAATTTACTGATTTAGATTTAACAGACCGATAGATAGATAGAAAAATATAGACACGTGTCACATGGTGTAGTTATTTTATTAATTTGAATAGAATTTTTAGTGCATCAGAGTAAAAATAAAACAGTTCTGAAGGTGAGACAGAAATAAGAAATAAAGTCACATTGCAATATATAAAATATGTGGGATATAAACTCGACTGGGACAAATAATAGTGCAATTTTACTATTACTATTATCTTTATTTCTGTATTTAATTTTATTACATTTTATTATTTATTGTTCTTTTTCATATTTAGTTTTTTGTTTTACTTTTTTTAAATTAATGGAATTGTGGATCAAAAGTTTTAAAAATAAAGTAGCATTGCAAGATATAAAATTATTTAGTGGAATATAGCAGCAACTATGAGAAACAGGCATTCAATAACAATCATATCAAGGCAGAAACACGTTTTTTTTTAGCAGTTAAATCTGTATTTTATTTTTTACTGGTTAGCTGGTTTAATGGTCTGGTGTAGAGCTGATTTTTTGTAAATTTTGAACCTTTGAGGACCAGTGAGATTCCCACTAACTTTTTTTTTCACGAATGTCTAAGTTTATTTGACACTATTGTAGTTTCTCTGTGCCTCTTCTCAGAGCAGATGTTGGCAGTCTCTATAGAGACTTCTGCTGCCTGAATGTTTGATCTTTCAACCTCATTAGCTCACTCAAATCCCAAAGTGAAAGTTTGCTTTCCCATCTTGTCTCATTTTTGCTGAATTCCCAGCCGTGCTAGGTTCTTTTGGCTCCTGAATCATCCTCAGCACCACCGCTGCTTGGGCTGTTCTCAAATCAGATTAACCCGTCTCTATTTTCCACCCAGCACAAACACTCCTGTGCAAGAGCCTCGTTTCTGCACTCAGTCACCCTCTCAAAAAAAATCAATGAGGTCTTTCATTTATTATTCTTCTCCATCTGGAACTATTTTATCATTGATAGGTACATTGTATGCTTTCGTGAATATGCAGTTCCTCCAAAAACAATATTTGTTTATTTGTTTATGCACCTTTTGTGATGAAAAGGCTGCCAGATGTGGTGATGGGGTGTCACACACAACTTTGATGCCAATTTAGATGTTAAGTTTTAAATATTAGTGCCGATAGATAAGATTTAAGAGAAACATTTATCTGAACTGAACATCCCACCATTTTTTTGGTAAATTAAGCTTCAGCTTGCAGGTGTTTTTGGGTAAAGGGTGTGTTTGACATTGGGTGGGATGGTGTGACACTATGTTGGGGGGATCGGTGGACTGTAAGGGTCACTGAAAGCGACTGACCCTGCTCTGCAGACTCCTGTCCTCCTGTGTTTGACTTGGCCTGGTCCAGGGCAGATCGATGATCTGTAAAGTGGATTTGTTATTGCCTTGTTTGCTTTGGCAGGTCTTGAAAGCGTCCGGCTGATTACAGTCCCAGATGTCATTGCACACATTACCGCTCGACGTTGCTCCTTCTAAAGGCCGTTTCTTTTTTCTTCTTCTCAGGCTGCCTTGCTTCCGCCGTTTTATTTGCATTCATACATGTCTGTGCACACTTGGCTGCTCTCTGAATTTAACCATTCAGGTTATTTTGAAAATCTAATTTAAAGTTGCTTAGCATTGATTCCGTTGCTAGTCCTTGACCCTTCGTAGCTCAGGGTGAGTTTCTCTATTGTTCGAGTGTTTTCTGATTCAGATACATCATTTTATGTTATGTACTATTTTAATTTAGTAATGGACTCTTAATACATTTCTGTCTTACATCTTCGCATCTTATTTTGTAGCTAAAAGACTCAAAGTCAGCTGTGTCATTTCTAGATAAATTTGACTAGCCGTTTCTAACTCGGTTATTATTAATTATCCAAATTGTATTAAAATATGAACAATTTTAGGAGTTTTTAGTCTAATTCATTATTGATTTCCGGTATTTATATGATACATAATTAGTCTGTGAGGGGAAGCTAAATCAGTTAAATCAAGTCAAATAACTCTATATTATCTAGGTTCGCTTTTGTGTATGTATATTATGACTAGTTATAGTACAGATTACGGTCTGTCCATACCATTAAAGCAGCGCATAAATCTTTTTATTTAGCCGCAGTAGTCAAGCAGGTCTGATTTTATTAGCACCATAAATATGTTTCCATCACTAAAGTTCTTTACAGTGTGAAGTATCCTGAATAATAGTTGTCTTTTCAGATTACCAGTTTAAACCCATAGGAGACCTGGACTCCCAAATGAGCAGATTTGACACAAGTTGGTGAAGGCCTATTTGTCCGGTTGGAGCGGCGTTATGTGCCCAGGATAAGCAGCTTTGAGTGCTGGATGGTCCCAGGTGGACGGCTGGATTTGGCCACAATCATCTGCTCTTCAGTTGCCTCTAACCCACAGTCCCAAACACACTGACTGATGAGACTTTACTTCTCTCCTCGGTCTCTCCGATAAGATTCCACTTAAGAGGGTTTAGACATGACAGTGGAGAGGAAATATAACTATGGCTGCATAGTCTGCATAATAACTCGAAAATGCTCAGATTAAAGACACATTAGGCGGTGATTTCTCATTATCAAATGGGATTGTGACAGATTGCACCATGTCCAAATGAAAATCCTTTCGGCCTACTCTCTTTGCTGCCAAAGTGGGCCGTGACCTCTGCCTGGACCCTGGGGACGGCAGGCTGGCTGTTTGGCAGCACGGGTGGTGCTTGTCCTGCGTGGCCCTCGAGTCTAGAGATCAGAGCTGTTATTACTGCGAGGAGGCTCTGCTTCACGGTGCCACATCAGAACGTTGGCGGTCCGGCGCTCTGCTACGCTTAACCTATAATTGTACTTTCGGCACGATGCAGGAAGTGTTTGTAAGTGATCATAAGCAATATGTTTCTCTAAATTAGGCCTTTAATTAGCTCCACAGCTTGTTTTTTCGGCTTAATCGGCAGCAGTTTGTTTTTTAAGTTGGCAGTTTTTGTTAGGAATACTAAGGGTGAAGTTTTGGCCCTTCATCTTTAAATAACAAAGAGGGTTTGTATCGCTCAGCCATCCAATGAGAGGAAAGTGACACTGCTTCCATCACAGGCACTTGTCAACAGCTGCTTTTAAACCTTTTATACTCGCACAGTCCTAAACTTGATATAAACTCTCGTTCACAATCACTGTTCAGTAAGAAAGAAGGATGTTCAGTGAGAAGGTGTATCTTATAATTTTCAGTAAAATAAATATGAATACAATAATAATTATTATTATTATAATTTATTTAATTTTTGAATTTACACGTAAGTTTAGCCAGAAAATTATTTATTATTATTATTATTATTATTATTAAGAAAAAGAATAAATAAATAAATGAAAGAAAGAAAGAATAGCCAAGAGAAAATCCATGCATATACTGTATATATATGATTTTTTTTTGTATTATATTTCTAAATAATTTATTTTCAATTTAGTGAAACTGTTATTATTATTATTATTATTATTATTATTAATAATAATAATAATAATTTATTTTATATTTCAAAATAATTTTCCATTTAGTAAAAAGATTATTATTATAATTATTAATGATTAAGTGCTTTTACAGTTTTTGCTTATGTTTTATATGTCATTTTCTGTGTCAGGTTTACTCTGACCAAGACAAACATTTTGATTGTTTATTTGTAGGTACAGTTTAACTTAATCGCATGTTGTTTACTGTTGTACATTAATGTTAATTAGTTATTACATCATGGCTTATCCTATCAGGTTTACCAACTAAAAGCTAGAGTACCTGTTTTATAAATCCAACGTGTACAGTTCTTCCCAAACATTTATCTGATTTAACCTAGTAGTCCACCGCTGTTCTGTCAGAGGAGAATCCAGGGTCCTCAGACCTGGTGGCCAATCAAGTCATTGTTCCAGTCAGGTGTAACAGTGCTTCCAATCAATCAGATCACTTTCTCCCGTAGTGCGGCCTCTGTGGTGCACATCACCAGTCTGATAGATAATGCCATCTGACAAGGCCAGGGCCCTGTGGACGTGTCTGTGTGAGGGGGGAACTCGACGGCGCTAACCTCCCATCTCACAGCCAGCTGAGACCTCTGTCCTCTGCACGTCTTCACTCTCTCTCTCTCACTTTCTCTCCTTTTCTCTCCTCCCCCAGTGGTGGACATGAGACAAATTGTTGTCCGTGCGATCCTAACTTAGTTAGCCGGACAAACGCAGGAATCACCGTCGCCATGTCTGTCTGAGCGTCCCTCCTCATTACAAATGAGATCACAAAGCCCCCTGAGTGCCCTGAACACTTTCCATTTCTGCTCGCATGAGAATATCTAAATAACACGCTGTTATTTAGTCATTGTGCGTTAAGGCTACAGTAAACAGAATGCGACGCAAGTTTGTTTCTGCTGGGTCATTTCCTGACTGAAAGTGTCAACTGTCAAAACCGAAATGCAAACACTGTAAATAAATGTCTTTAGTTTGAACTTGTTGAATGAATGGGAAGGCTGGGCAGTAAAATGTATCTGAATGCGTAAGTCGTGCTTAAAAATTTCATTACATAGATATAAACTGTAATTTAAATGCTGACTAATAGTGATAAGCCTGTAATTATTTTCTTTTTATGAAATATAGGCCATTAAGTGACAAGTATGCAATACTGTTTTATCTAAATAAATTAAAAAAGTTAAATAAAAGAACTCCTTTTATATGCTGCAAATCAATTCAGCCATCACAAAGTAATACCTCCTGGTTTCATGCAGACTATTTATTTTTTTATAAGAGCAAAGTTTTTAGTATTTATATCATGGATGTATTCTTGTAGTCAGACCAGATGTAACAGGATTTATTACATGAACTTAATGCATGCTGTATTTGTCCCTGTGTGCATCTTCATTGCTCTGTGGTATTAGAAGTATGTGTGTTTGAGACTGACAGAGAGAGTGAGTACAGGTGTGTGTTTGTGTTATGTGGGGATTAAGGCCATGTCCATCCGTCAACTGTGGGCTGGCAGACTCAGGCGGTGCGTGGGCTCGGGTTTCCGCCGGCAACAGCAGTCTGATGGATGGGGTCTGCTGGGATGGGCGGTATTGTGATTAATGTGGATACTCACCCCTAGCGCCAGATTTTACGCGTCTCTCATAGATCTGAAAGACACGTTCGAGTCCACATACACAGTATTCTTTGACGACACCCTGTCTGTCTGTTCAGCTGTCTGTCAGTTTGCCTGTATATCTTTCTCTGTGTCTCTGTATATTATTTGCTAGTTTATTCATTTGTGGTTTGATTGATTGTTGGTTTCGTTTAGTATTTTGTTCACTTGTGATTTGATAGCTGGTTCGAATAGTAGTGTTTAGTAGTTTGTTCACTTGTGGTTTGATAGTTTGCTTGTTTGTTCATTTAGTAGTTAGTTTGTGGTTTGATAGTTTGTTTGTTTAGTTAGTAATTTGTTCATTTGTGTTCAATAGTATGTTCGTTCATTCGTTTAGTAGTTTACTCGTTTGTGGTTTGATAGTTTGCATGTTTGTTCACTTAGTAGTTTGCTTGTTTGTGGATCGATAGTGTGTTTGTTTGTTTAGTATTTTGCTCATTTGTGGTTCGATAATTTGTTTGTTTGTTCAGTTAGTAATTTGTTCATTTGTGGTTCAATAGTGTGTTCGTTCATTCGTTTAGTAGTTTGCTCGTTTGTTCAGTTAGAAATTTGTTCATTTGTGGTTCTCAATAGTATGTTTGTTCATTCGTTTAGTAGTTTACTCATTTTTGGTTTGATAATTTGCTCATTTGTGGTTCGATAATTTGTTTGTTTGTTCAGTTAGTAATTTGTTCATTTGTGGTTCAACAGTTTGTTTGTTCATTCATTTAGTAGTTTACTCGTTTGTGGTTCGATCGTTTGTTCAGTTAGTAATCTGTTCATTTGTGGTTCAATAGTATGTTCGTTTATTCGTTTAGTAGTTTACTCGTTTGTGGTTTGATAGTTTGCATGTTTGTTAATTTAGTAATTTGCTTGTTTGTGGTTCGATAGTTATATATTATTTATTTGATATTTTTTCACTTGTTGTTTTCTAGTTTGTTTATTGGTTCGTATGATGTTAATTTGATCTATAAATCTTCAATCAAAGAGGCTTTTAAAACTTTTTCCAAATTTTTTTACTAGACTTTATCAAACCTTTACTTCACAAGCTTTGCTAATCTAGCTATAAATGTTAAATACACTTCTTTTATATTTCAATTATTTTTAATTGTAATTCCTTACATGTTCGGATTGCTATTCTGCTGTGTTTATTTGCATTTAAATTACATTTAATAAAAATGTAACAGATTCTTAGTTTAGTTCTTTTCTAGAAGTCTTTGTTTTATTGCCTGCTGAGTTGGAACAAATCATTTTACAAGTCTGAGCACAGTCTAAGTGACTGATTCTCGGAAAATTTCTACAAATTTTGCAATTTGCCAACTGTGATTGCCGTGAACTCTTGCCACTCTGAAGGTTATTGACAAGAACAGCTTAAATATAAGCAACTGTGCCTGTTGTTGTTTTGAATAAGATTTTGTATTTTGAGTTCCGATTGTTAAGTCAAGCCCTGGCGTCATGTTTTGTTTGTGGATCGGTGTGGCCCCGTAGGGTTTGGCTCTGGCGAGCACGGGAGGGGCTCGATACGTTCCAGCCTGTCAGAGAAATGAATGCACTCAAGTAGCTGTGAAACACATTAGCTTCTCAGCATAAACAAGACGTCTGCCTCATTAAGTTACAGCGTAATACAATACTCTTCCATATCAATTAGGCGTCCCTGCCACTTTGGCTGGTGGAAAACGGCTTCTCGCTCGTTCGCTCTCCATCATTAGGCCGCGTTCTGTTTACACGGACTCCATCAGTTTCATTTATTAGAAAAGCCTCGGGACACACCTAATATGCGATCACTGTTTAACTCAGAAGCATATATTACGCTAATGTGCCGAAGTCCGGGGTGAGTGGTGAAAGACTCGACCGATCAACACTCGAATGTGTGTATGCAGTGTGTTTGCGTGCGTATGTGTGTGAACCCCGCCGAACGGGGCCATGGGAGTGTGCTCCCTCGCCCGAGCTGTCAGAGAGCGGGGCAGTTTGTCAGCAAACACACCCTGCAGGGTCTGCTCTGCGTCAAGCGTATCATTCTCCTTTAATCATTGCAGAGACCGCGGCGCTCTTTATTATTAACGTGGTCCCGCTGCCCCCGATTCGTGAAGCAGGGAAGGAGAAACACACAGCAGTGTTGTCCCAAGCGAGGTCGCATTTGTTTCTGCCCTCGTTTATTTCCCGGACGTCGAGCGAGAACCGCAGAGGCTGCAGCAGCCACGCTGTTCGCTAATGCTGATGTTTGATGTTGAGTTATGGGGTTCTGAGGGCTTCTGAGAGCAGCTAATGAGAAGAGTGGCTTGAACTTGGAAATAGAGGTGGATGGGATGAGTTCAGCAGTCGTACTCCTGCCTGGAATCACTCTTAAAGGGAGAAGCGGACCTTATATAAACCAGTGGGTTTGATTCTGATGATGCCCTCACCAATCACAACATCACCACTATTGCTTTAATCATCAATGCAGTGGAGTTCTTCTAACATTAGTAAGATACACATAACACCTGTGCCCTCAATATCAGATGAGGGCTTGTGAAAGCTCTTGCATGTCTTACAATCTGACACTAACACAAAAAATCATTTAATATATAAAACCTTACACAAACTTCATGATTTTGATTTCTAGTGGTATGTTTCTTCAGGCCTCCTTTACATCTTAGCATTCTCAGCATGTTTTTTACTTAAGCAAACGGATTCACATTCACTCCAGCACGTTTGATTATTGCACATAATGCTGTAATCTAATAATAAAATTGCATTTGCATTGATATATTAAATAAATGTGGTTATAAACAATTTTAAACCATCTAAAAACGCTATCCCACCACCTAAAATTCATTTTAGTGCCAGATGTAGTGGATGAGTTTTTGGCTTCCTGTCTTTTCTCCATCCCATCTCTCAGCAGAACGAATAAGTGTTTTGAAACCATATATAATTAAAGAAGGAGAACACAAAGAGCAGAGCGTGTGAATACATAAAAACATAGGCTTCTCTTAATCTGTTAAAGGTGTTTGGGAGCCCAGGCAGGATTTACTAATCCAGATAAGCTCAATGGGTGCTTTATGATCCAGCGCTATGATCATTTCACAACCCTTTCATGGAGACACCAGGTCATCATAACTCTTAGGAGCATTATCGCAGGATTTAACCCTGATTCTTGATCCTCCTCCTGCAGGAAGAACCGTTTCACACCCATAGAGTGAATAAAGGTGTTTTTATGAATAGGAGACACAATGTCTCTGAATACACTTTCACACTGACAATTTAAGGAGCCGCAGCCAGCGCCACACACGAAGCGTTGCTCTCTTTGCTATTAAAGGTTTAAGGCTAATTGTCAGACGGCGCTCTGTTTTTCTAAGTTTGCCGACCTGGCTTTTGAGCGGGGCGGAGAGTGCCGTGGCTGAGTGAGCCGGAATCCATTGTGTGAAAGAGAGCGTAAAAGCCCGGTGAGGGTATTGATGGGATTACTCACACTCTCACAGCTAAAGAGCGAGAGTGAAAAGAGAGAGCGAGGGAGTAAATGATTTAAAAGGCAGTGTAATGTAATGAGGATGGGGGCCTTGGAGGTGGGGGAAAAAACTTCCTTATGGCCATCTATCTGACTGCTAATCCTCAGAGCTTACATCTACATTAACACTCACACATCGCCGCTAAACACTTCTGGCAGCTTTTGGGTCCGTATCGCTCTAGCTGTGGTGCGCTCTTCTGCAGCGCTGTCAGTCTGGCTTTTAGGAGCCGTTGATGCTGTGTGTGTCTGTATACCGGCGGCACTTTAAAGTGGTCTCTGATTAAGAGCCAGTGAAAGCAGGGTACACACCGAGGAGCTGGAGGGCACGGAAATAAAGCCGGCCTGAGTGCCCAGTGTCGCTCTTATCTGGAGAGTTGGATGGCTTGATCTCCTCAAAGAGGACACTCACTCGAGCAAGGCCATAATCAACTGATAATAAAGTTTTCTTGACTAACTGCAGGCCTCAAATAAATTCTGGCCATGCTGCTTTCCCCCAAAAGTTTAGCAATCAGTTTTATTAGTAGTTAGTAACATTTGAATTTATTTGATTGTGTTTTAACTTATTTTTTGTTTTCTTATGTTAATTAATACAGCTTTTCATTTTAAGCAACTTTAATAATTTGCCACAAGATTTAATAGTTGTTTTGTTTTCTGTTTTCTATTTATTTTTTATTTAATATATTTGATTTTATATATTTTAAGTAACTTTGGTGATTTGCCACTAGATTTAATAGTTTTTTTTTTGTTTGTTTGTCTGTTTTCTTTTAGTTTAGTCAGCTACTTATATATATATACTTTTGCCCCAAAATTGCTTTTATTTTATTTTTTATTTCATTTTTTTTTTATTTTAACCTTAGTGATTTTCCACCAGATGTAATAGTTTTGTTTGTTTGTTTTGTTTTATTTTAGTCAGCTTATGTGTCATTTGTGTGATTTGCCACACAATTCTTTTTATTTATTTATAGAATAAATTTAAGTAATTTTTGCTTTTTTCTTTGTTTTGATGTAGTCAGGTTTTATGTAACTTTTGTGATGTGCCACCAACATATTTTCTTTTCTTTTTTTTCTTTATTTTTTGTTTAGTTTTTGCTCGTAATTAGTGTGTACTGTATTGATCATGTTCCCGATGCACTTCTCTCTCCCTATCATTTCCTGTCTTCCATCTACCCTCTTCTAAATAAAAGTGGCAGAAGGCCAGAAAAAGGTGGAGGTCTTCTCGGCAGGCGCAGTTCAAGCAGATGCCGCATTGGCCAAATAACAGTCTGTGATTTACACACTGTCCATTTTCCACGAGAAGCCTGTTTGTTTTTAGATACAAGTGAGCAACGTTACACAAGTCTAACACACTTTCCTGGGGATAATTGCTTGTTAGCTCAATTTCACTTATGGCCCCTTAATAAAACCTAATTGAATTAGACCCACCTTTGCTGTTGTGCTTACACTTCTCTGGTACCCCTTGTAGCCCAGAAACCGAATAATGTGTCCCCCCCGCATGCCTCAGTTAACCTGCCGTAACCCAAGACAGTCAAGGTGAATGTTCTTTGAACTAAATAAAGAAAATCTCAAAAATTAGATAAGTAGCCCTGCGTTTGCCAACATCTAGGAGATGACTAACCCACATGGTTTTTATGATGATAAGAAACTTCTCCTGCCTGTTAAATGTTGACATCACATCCTCATACCTCAGTGGTTCAGACAGGATTTCCAAGCGAAGAATCAATAGCAAGAAGAACACGCGAGGATCCACGTGGATCTGTTCAGGCCTTCTGTCTCACCCAGAACCTGCGGCAGGCGTTTTATTATTAAATTGGTGAGGCTGAGCTCTGACGGGTGTGAATAATGTGGAATGTAGGCTGTGGCGGCTGTCAGCCAGTCTGATGAAGAGATCTTCCCTATTGGTGGAGATGAACTTCTGACCCCACATCCTCTGTGCCGTTCTCCTTCAGCTGTTGGGCTGCTTTAAAATAATGCTTACAGATGTACAGCCTCCTAAACGTGTTTAAAACTTTCAGCAGTTTGATGACTCAAAGCACTTTTGCTCTGGTCAGGTGTTTGTCTTTCTTCTGAACAGATTGCTGACCCGTAAGCTTAGCAATCAAAGTTTAGGGTCAGTAATTATTAATTTTACTTTTTCTTCAGCACAGGTTTTAATCATTAAAGTTGATTTAAAGTAGCAGGAGAGACCTTTGTAATGGCTTCTACTTTGCTTTTTTAGAACCCCAAAAGAATCATCATGATTTAAACAAAACATTAAGCTGGTTTAAGATGTTAATAATAAGAATAAATGTTTTATGAGCACCAAATCAGCATATAAGAATGATTTCTGAATGATCAGGCGATACTGAAGACTGGAATAATGGCTGATGAAAATTCAGCCAGTACAGGAATAAATTAAATTTTTAAATATATTGCAAATAAAAACAACTCTTTTTAAATAATGCTTTACAATATTACTGTTATTATTTTATTTTTATAAAACAAATGCAGCTTTAGTGAGTATAAAAGACAAAAAAAAAGTCAAAAATACAACAAAAAAAAAAGTAATTTTTTGTATTTTTATTTTATTGGTTTGATATGATTGAAACTTGATTCCTGTACTTATTTTCTTGGTATTATGAAATATCAAAATCCCATAAAAGACCAAAGTGCTGTCCAGTATGTGCTTTAGTGTCTTGGTGATTGTTGATTGTGGGCAGCAGGTATGGTTGCCATTCCCACTCTGCCTCTGCAGGAAGTTACTTTGATGGCAGGCCTGTTGACTCAGGCGATTTCAGTGCTTTGAGGAGTCAATGGCAGACACGAGACAAACAGCTTTTTATGAAGTGGTATGAAGTTATCTGCTGTCTGTGAGTCTGGCCGGGCTGGTGTTTTACAGCAGATAACGGCAGGCCTCTTGCCTCCCTATCAGCGCTGCGCCACCGGCCGCCCGCGCTCCTCTCTCGCCCGTGCATTAGCGCCTGTCAGAGGCCTCGAGTGTGGCTGAGGGTTTGCAGGGGAGGCCAGACAAGGCCAGATAGCCGTTGGCCTGCAGATCAAAGGGTCTCCCTACAGGCCGTTCAGATAAAGCAGCTGTATTTCATGTGGCAGGTATCTATAATAGAAAGACGCCACTGTCTGAAATGCAGCATCATGGGAGACAGACAAACTGCGCTTCCTTAACACCCCCCTCCTTATGCAATATCTCTTTTATTGGCCTAGGCGCTTATTGCTGGAAAAAATGAGCCCAGTGTTTTTGTTTGAAGTCATATTGGCCCACAGTGGTGTTTTTCAGGGGTCAGTCATTTCCTCTTTGCTATCCCAGTCAGAGGAAGGCAGGGGGGGTCGGACGGGGCTCAAACTGCTATGTGTGCCAGATGAAACACAGATAGCTGTTTATGACCTCCGAGTTACACCAGCGTAGCCATAGACGCTTTTCAGTTTCATTATGTATCATGACTTCAATGAGACTTACAGTAAGAGACAGTACGGTGTGATTTTGATCATAAAAATGTAATAAAATACAGTTGCACTGTGAATCAAAATTGTGGTTTGAACTGTTGTTCTTCTCTCTGTTTTTTTTTCTGGCAGGCATGTTTGACCGCAGCGTCACCCTGCTGGAGGTGTGTGGCAGCTGGCCTGAGAGTTTTGGACTGCGTCACATGTCCTCTGTGGAAGCCACGGAAGAGGGCCTGAAGGAAAGGCTGGCAGATGCAATGTCAGAGTCGCCCAGCAGAGACATAGTGGGCTCTGGGACAGGTGAGGGCAAACCCTGTCATTAATGGTATTATGCACATCTTATAGGCAATGGATATCAGATAACATATCATTTTAAAGGATGTCACATATTTTTGTTTGTTTTTCCGAATTTGTATGACTTTCTTCAAAAGTAATGTTTCAAGTGTTTTGGTCTTTGGGGCCCAGAACAACATTGGACTTTGTATGGGACACATTTATTTTATGTGATTTTCAAAAGAAGAATATGTAATGATAACTGTATACTACGATAAAATCTTTTCAAAAAGTATTTACATGCACTTTAGGTGCTGATATGTATCTTTAAAGATGTACCTTTTCGGCTTTTGTACCTTAGGGTATCCCCTTATTTCCAGCTTTGGACCCTTTTATTCTGAGACTGTATTATTATAATATTTATTTTTTGTTAAAGACCTACCAAAAAAACTTAAGTCAAGTTTGTTCTTCTCATTAGTAGCTCATTAAGCTCAAAAGTAAACTAACTCCCACAGAAGTTAATAAGGTAAACCGTATTTTCGATTCGCTCTTGCTAATTCCTCCAGTGACTAGGGGAGTCAGTTACGTCTCCTCAATCCTGTTTGAATTACACAGAGATAAGAATACGTCTTGCCGTATTTACGTGATTTCTCATACAGATCTTGGAAAAGACACATTTCAGAGGTTTTACAATAACAAATTAGGTCATTCGCATTGAGGCGGCCGAGCGAAGCGAAATGAGGGGGGAAATAGCCACACTTGACAATCCAAATGTTTAACTCATTTAGGAAGCTGCTGCTCTCCGGCCCTCCCCCTCGTCTGAACAAGACTTTCTTTGATATCTAGAGAAGATGGAGGTTGGATCCTGGACGCCGCTGCTTCGAGCAGCGAGGTCACAAGGCCCTAATGCATTTAGCATCGACTGGCCCTCTCTCGTAGCGCGTCTATTAGGCACTAATTCAATTTGTACCTATTCATTTGCAGTCCCTGCAGCAGCACAGAGTTGGCCCTCTCCATAATTGGTTCTGTCTCTATTTTTGCATCATTAGATTAAGCCCGACTCCCGGACACTTGTAGTCTGCGCTTGTCCGTCCATTTATACAGCCTAATGTAACACAAAATTCATTACTGATCACATTACTCTCAACTTTTGGCCCCACGGGCTGGCGGATGAATGTAACGTTAAGCATCTCCTGAAGCAGGAAACCCAGAGTACGGACAAAAAATGGATTGCGGCGAGAGGCTCTAAATAAACAGCACGGTGGCTGGGGACAGGGTGCTGGAGCCTCTGATGAGCACTAGCCATCAGTTATGTCAGTCTGTGTCTTTTTCACCCAGACGTCCAGCTGCAGTTAGGAATCGGTGCCAGATTTTAAGAGTTCGAGCCATTTCCATTTGGATCTTTGTTGAAGGTACCGACTAATGTGGCAGTAAGTGCTGAGAGTAACGGCCGAATATTGGTAATTACCCTATAGTCATCCAGAGTACACTCTTCATTTGTTGTCATGGGTCGTGTCTGGGTTGTGTCTAGACGGTAACTGGTGTTCTGTGAAAGGTCTTTCAGGATTCATGTGCGACATAATACAGTATGCTTGTATATATGATTAGAGTTGACAGTGTGTAATAAAGTGCTATGGATATGTTGATTGCACATCACATCACATCCATGGATGGATGGATGGATGGATGGATGGATGGATGGATGGATGGATGGATGGATGGATGGATGGATGGATGGATGGA